>LPNX011003555.1:8935-103823 GCA_001517045.1 Pseudotsuga menziesii
TACCACTGACACAGGCCGCGAGGAACCTCAACAACTAATGTATTACTTCGTAGAAGAGTATTACATATAAAGGAAATACAAACCGTTATATTCAGTTAGATAACGATATTATTAACGAGAATTTACTAACCAATAACTGAAATATTATTTACAATGAAATACTGAAGGATTACTCAACAATACTGCGGTCACAACATTTTGGTCCCAGAGCCTGTTGCACCGTCAATCCGTCTAGCTTATCACCATCAAAGTGAAGTTAATGCAATCAACCACCTCTTTTCATCATTCAAACATCTGCGCTCCTGCTTCTTGTCTGCTCCTACTCATACCACAACAACTCCCTCTGTTGCTCAGTGTCGTTGTTTGAGTTTTTATCTTTATCTTCTTGGGCAATACCTCTCATTTGCATTTTAGGAAGACAGGGGATTAACTCCATACAATTTTCGGGACATGCACTTCTCTGCTTCGTTTTTTGTTTGGGATTGTTCGCATCGTTAGGCTCTTCCATTTTTTATTTGGGGAAAGGAAACACTGCAAGAGCTCCCACTGAATTGGCTTCTCTTCTCAGTGCCACTATTTCTAACATTACCCATTAAAAAGATATTGATGGCTTAGGATTCTCTCCAGGACATAGCCCTATTCGCAAGAGGAAGAAGCTATTCACATTTTGGGATGTTGATATTCATGAAGAATACTCAACGGTAGTCCGAACGATGTTGACTCTTCTAAGGAGAAGAGTAGTTCAACTACAAACAATAACATAAACTACTAAAATTAAATTTGTCATGCAAATAGGATTTTGTTGAATTCATATCCATGGATCTCTTACTCTTCCTATATATTTATATGTTTATTTGTTGAATTCAAATCCATATGTAGATCTCATTGGCATCATATTTGGATCTCTTACCATTCTGAGTTTATATGTTCATATTCAGAAATTTTTTAATTCTAAGATCTTTCTTGGAATTGAAGGCATAATAAAAAAAGTGTCCATTTACTAATATAATATAAAATTGGAATACATGAATTTTGTTATCATTTTGAATATGCAATTTTTAAAAAGTTAAATATAGACTTGTTTGAAGTTTTTCTTGTTTATATTTGAAGTGTTTTTGGATTATATTGTTCACCTTAAAATTTGAATGTTGGTGTAATGGAGGTTATGGGTAAGAATTTTTACTTGAATTTCATTATTATTTAATTTTTATTTAAAATTCTTTATATTTAATTTTTAATATTATATATATATCCATTTTAACTCTGGCTTTATCAAGTTTTCAGAGGGATCAAATTTCTTAATATACAAACTCATTTTAGGGCTTTAAATTTGAGTAAATGTTTGCCTCCATTATAATTGTTTAGACACCAACAATTGTGCCACAAATGTTGTATTAATTAATTAATTATGAAGTAAACTTGTTATTTACCCAAATATAAGTGCGAACTATTTCATGATGTAAACTATAACACATAAATCCTACAAATGAGCAAAAGTTGAATACATTAACTAATGATTAGTAAATACTTGCAATTTACCCGATTATTATTAATTTGCCATTATTATAAAACTAATATCTAATTTATTCTTATATTATTATCTTAATAATACTTGATCAATATATTTTCCAAAAATTGCATTCATTCATTGATTATCAAGTAAAACAATTTTAATCTTAATCCATATGTAAATGCAATGATTCTGTTTTGAATATATGTCTCTCTTGTAAATAAGATCAAACGAATACTAAGTAATACACATAAAAATATTTATTTAACTATGTGAGGATGCATGAATGGAAATGGAATTTGAAATTTGATACATATTTTTGATCTAAAAAAGCATGTATCTTGATATTTAACAATTCCTTCGATATTTATATAATCTATTTTAAATCCAACAAATTTAATTTTGAGTCAACATGTAATACTTTAGGTTGTAGAAAGCGCTTCTTGGGCCAATAAATGTTTAATTTTTAAAGAATATTTGTTGTTATAAATGTTTAATTTTTAAATACTGATGTAAAGGAGGATATGAAAAAAAAAATCATTATTATTTTATTGCACTTAGAGGAGCGAGGTGCTCTATAGCCCAATATGGAGAAGATGTTGTCACACAAGGTTATTTAACATTGATGGTTGAGATGGAGAAGCTACCAATGCTAGTAACGGAGGTGGAGGAGGCTATACACATGATGCAGAATACCAAGAAGAAATTTCAACGGATGTCTCCAGCGTTAGGGTGCTGCAAATTAGGGTTAGGTATAACCTAATTCAAACGTTCAGGAAACTTAACAGTACAAAACCTCATCAACGTGAAGGGAAACGCATACACTTGCATGCGACTGGCAGACTGATGGAGCAGTCTGGCAATGGACTGGCAAGCAGAATGCCAGGACTGAAATGCAGCAGGCAGGAGTTATGGCAAATAGCCAAGCTCTGATACCACTGATAGGTATAACTCCCGATTCTATATTATTCCAATGCTAATGCATATATTTATACATTTCAGGCGGTGGTTGAGATTCCGACCAGCCTATCCATATTCCTACGTAACTGTTCAGCTTCCTATTCTTTATTTATTTATTTACAATATATAATCCCTACGGATTATATTCTAACAAACATGATATATTTTTGCACAAAGAGGAGTGAGGTGCTCTTAAGCCTAGTATGGGGAAGATGTTGTCACTTTCCTTATGTAAAGTGACATATTAAAATAATAAAAATAAAAAATAAAATAAAATATAGAAAAAAAAACATTTCTACATAAAACAAATTTACATATGTTTTAATGAAAATTTATTTAAAAAATCCATGTTTTTCATAAACGAAAAGAAATTAAAATCATCATAAATCCATCTTAAACTACGAGGGATCAAATTTATTGAGGTATAATTTTTTTAAGATAAAAATAGAATTACATCTTAAGAAATTAGATCCCTCTTGGTGCTTTATAAATAGGGTTTAATACGGATCTATGCTCGGTTCAATATTTTTTTTTTAAAAAGAGTTGAATTTCTTAAGAATGATAATTTTTTACTTCTATAATTTCTATAAAGAAAAAATATTAAAACCATAAAAAACAAAAAAAGATGTTATATATATATATATATATATAGAAGTTCATGTTTATTTAAAATAGGGAAAACACAACAATGCAACTCTACTTACAAACATGGTTGTAGTGATGTAAGGAAGGAGGATATTCATGATTTTTAACATCATATAATGCATGATTTATTAACATTTAATTTAGGAAGAGTATAACAACACGATGATTTGGGCCTCCGTGATTGGAGGTCCAAATCTCCTCTGACCCCACCATCTATCTTCTGTATCTCTTTTTGTTTCCGTAATCATGTTGACTTCCATCGTCACAGTGTTCTGGTCTCTAAGCATGTTGCTACCGTGCCACCACCAATCCCTTAAGTCAAATGTATTTTCTAATTGAAGAAAATCATATCCCTTAAGTCAAATGTATTTTCCCATTGAATTCTAAATCATAAATACACACATATATTATTTTTTAAATTACAAATATAAGAATAAATATTTTCTCTTTAAAATAAGTGTTATAGCGTGATTAGCCACACGTGATACATCATGATTTGATGGCCTATCCATGTCCCTATGTAGACTCTTTTTACCTCTTTTGCTCATGATGACCTTGATGCTCCAATGGAACCTTTTAAAAAAGACATTTTTATATGTATAAGCGGGTCATGAGTCTACAACCCGCGTATACGTATCTTGCACCACTGTCACCCGCGTATATGCAGCTTGCACCACTATCACTCGCGTAGATTGGGAATTATGCTAAAAAAAATAAAATATTTGGAGTTTTCCCCATCAAGTAACGAATGACTTGATCCTTGGACTTCCATATGCTGGGAAACGCTCCATTTCAACCCTTCACTTCCCGGTGAGGGGCTATATATTGAGCTATTATGAAGCATTGGAGGAAGAGAAATTTGAGAGCAAACATACTATAGTGGAATTGTTCCTCATTCTTATATACTTGAGTTTGCATCCCTTTGTCCTTGAAGCAGCCATTAGTTTTATTTTCCAAGATCTCCTTTATCTTTGTGAGCTTGCCTTTGTATGGAGGATTGAAGTGGTGGAGGCCCAGGTGGAGGGATTCAGTTTCTCGATTTCAATGAGGTGTCGACAGAGGTTGTCATTTGTATCTCTGTTCATATTAATAGATGTTGATTTTTCTGAGCAACATCGAGAGCCCTTCTCTTAAGAGCATGGGACCACCTAGTACGGGACCACAGTGAAGACTCAACCCAGTGTCGAGTGACCATTTTGTTGAATGGTAGATATCTGGTCTGGGACCATGATATACACCCAGCTCTGCCCTGGGTAGACTCAACCTTGTGTTGAGTAGACATCTGGTCCGGGACCATGATGTAGACCAGTCTGGGATTGGTAGACTCGACTTAGTTATTAGTAGCCATTCTCTTGGAGAATGAAGACATTGTAAGCCCTAGATTGGGTCTGGGCATGTGTGTGGCACTTTGACCCTTGATCTATGGGCTTGGTGTGCTTCTCCAAGGATTGGCTACCCTTGGTTAAGTTACCCTAGTACTAGATATAGGTGTCACACAGTGTGTGAGATAAAAGCATTAATAACTCTCTTGGTTTATGATGATGTACTTTTGAAATAAAAAAGGACCATAGGGGCACTTGGAAAAAGGCCAAAGTCAAAAGTCAAAATAAATAAAGACTTGTTGACCACAGGGAAATTACCACAAGTGAAAGTCAAAATAAATAAGGACTTCTTATAAAAGTCAAAGGAAAAAATAAAAGGACCTCTTTGGTAAAAGTGAAAGTGAAATTAGGAAATTATTTTTATCTTTCCTAATCTTGTCCACTTACAGGTGAATGAAGGCTATAAACGAAGATCAAGTATTGTCATTATATACACAAGTTTTTTTCTCACAGGTGGAGCTGCTATTTTTGTTGAAGAAGTTTTTGCCTCAGCCTAGGGCATCCATTCTCAAGAAACCCTCAGCTAGGGTTTTATCAAAACATCAATCTTCAGCATTTTTGTCGGCAATCACCTTCAACATTTCATTTTTGGGAAGCCTTCTTCATTCTACGAGAAGATCGGGCAGCTGATATTTTTTGTTGACAGCCCTTCTTCTGTTTTCGTGGGCAGTCCTTTTTTCGGGCACCCTATTAGAGGGCATTGCCCTCTCGGCACCTCCGGGCAGCCTTTAACAGGCATACCCGTGAGGGCTGAGGCTCATAAGGCACCCTCAGGTAGCTCGTGAGCACTCCCATGAGGGTTATCGAGGTTTAATAGGCCCTCTGGGAAACCGAAAGGCAGACCCGTGAGGGTCCTGTGGCTGCTGTAATGTTGCCAAGCCTTAACAGGCCCTCGAGCCAGCCCAAAAGAAAACCGGGCAGGCTGCAAACCCTTTTGGGCAGCAACAGAGTTGCTGGGCAACAGACATGGCACTTGGGTAGAGTACGATCAAGCAGGAGAAAGACAAAGAGGGAAAAAAAAAAGATCGGGTAGCCATTGACAGATCTGGAAAATTTTGATTTTTACAGATCTGAGAATTTTTCATTTTTGATAGTATTTGACAGACTGTTTTTGGACAGTCCTTTCCAGGAAGATCTGGAAATTTCTACTGCCAGAGCTTGACTTTCTTGCTCTGGTTTTTACTAATGAATTTTACAGTTAATGTGGAAAAATTCCAGATCTGGAATTGAGGAAATTTTTTGAAGAATTTTCTGAGTCATCTGATTTACGAGATGAGCTATTAATGCTTTTGGGGTTTTTGTCCTTTGAAGGTTTCCTTAGTGAAAAATCTTGTGTCCATGTGTGGTGATGTGATGAATGTGTTTTTACTATACTGCTGAATTGTTTAAGTAGATTTGCAATTTTTTTAAAGTTAATGCTAATGCTAAAAATTTAACACCGTATCAGAGCTTACCATGTGAAAACAAAGTAAAGTGACACTGTTGTTGTTTTTCACTAGATCTTGGAATAAGATTTGCAGATCTAACATTTTGGGCAAGTGACAAAGATGGCTACCGTTGGTTTCAAACCAGAAGCGAAGCTTTATGGTTCAACAAACTTCAACTCCTGGAAGGCCAGGTTGACAGCCATTCTTGATGAGAATGACTTGGATGACATTGTTCTTAATGTCATAGAAGAGCCAACTACAAATGCTGGTAGGCTTGCTTACAAGATGAAGTAAGGTAAGGCTAGAAGAGTAATTTATGATTCTATTAGAGAATAATTGATGCCTAGCATCACTTCCTTGAAGACTGCTAAAGAATTCTATGACACTTTGATAAATCTCTATGAAAAGAAGGCTCCCAGTCAAAAGAGAGTCTTGAAGAAGAGGTTACGAACATTGAAGTTGAACAAAGATGAAAGTGTTGGTTCCTTCTTCACCAAGATCAAACAGGTAAGAGATCAACTCCTTGCTATTGGTGTTACTGTTAATGATGATGATCTTGTACAAACAGTGGTTGATGGTCTCCCAAGCTCTTGGGAAACCTTCATGGCATCCGTTTGTGGACGAGAAAATCAGCCCACCTTTGAAAGGATTTGGCATGAATGCATACAAGAAGAAGCAAGGAACACTGACAAGGTAATCAAGCAGGATAACCTTGCACTTACAGCACAGACCAAGAAGTTCAAGAATCCTTTCCCTCAGCAAAAGAAGGGTAAGAAATCTCAGGGTAAGTTTTCTGACATGTCCAATATTGAATGTTACACTTGTCACAAGTTTGGACATTATGCTAGAGACTGCAGGTAGAACAAGAAGAAACCCAAGAGAAGGTTTCAGGCATATGCTGCAGAAGCAGAGGAAGAAGAAGACAAAGAACCCAAGAATAAGAAGAAAACCAAGGCTAATAAAAATGATGAGCCTAAAAGAGAGTACTATTTGATTTCTGCTCTAACAAGTTCTTTCTCAGCTTGCTCCACTTCTTGTTTGGTGGATAGTGGTGCCTCCAAGATCATGACAAGTAACTGTGGTACCCTCACCAGTTACAAAAAGAATAAATTCACCACTCAGGTAGAACTTGGAGATGACTCCACTTACAAGATTGAAGGAGTTGGCTCAACGTCACTTCAACTTGACTCAGGTACGGTTCTTCATATTGATGATATTCTTTATGTTCCTGGTTTAAAGAAGAATCTTTTATTTGTTGTTGGTTTAGAATACAAGGGCCACAGAGTCCTATTTATGGACAAGAAGGTATTTTTATGGGAAAAAGACACAGATCTACACTCAACAGTTCAAATTGGGGTTCAAGAGGGAGACCTCTACAAGGCCTCCAAAGTTTCCATTCACGCTTTGGTACATCACACAGTTGATCCTTGTGAACTTTGGCATATAAGGTTTGGACACCTTCACTACATAACTCTCCCAAGATTGTAGAAGATGGTCACAGGTATGCCAGAAGATTCTGCAAAACATGAAGGAATCTGTAAAGGATGTGCTTTAGGTAAGAACACTAAAAAATCCTTTCCCAAAAGCAAGAGTAGATCTAAAGGAATTTTGGATTTGATTCATTCTGGCATTTGTGGGCCCATGTCTTCTCCCTCCTTGAGTGGGTGTTTATATTATGTCTTGTTTATTGATGACTACTCTCGGAAGTCTTGGATTTAATTCCTCGAGGCCAAGAGTGAAACTTTTGACAGGTTCAAAGAGTTCAAGACACTGATTGAAAATCAGACTGGTAGGCACATCCATATCTTGAGATCAGATAACGGAGGTGAGTATGAATCTAATGAGTCTGATGATTTTTGTCGAGAAGCATGAATCAAGAAAGAGCTGACAGTGACTTACAACCCCCAGCAGAATGGGGTTGTAGAAAGGAAAAATAGAATGATCTGTGAGACTGCTAAAGCCATGATCACTGATCTAGATCTTCCTTTGTCCTTATGGGCTGAAGCTATCATAACTGCAGTATACATTCAGAACAAAATCCCACATGCTATCTTGCGTGAGAATACTCTTGAAGAATTTTTCACTAAGAAGAAACATGCAGTTGATCACATGAGGTATTTGGTACTCCTATGTATGTTCATGTCCCAAAAGAAAAGAGGGCTAAGCTAGAACCCTATAGTAAGAAAGGTATATTTGTTGGGTACAATGATTGCTCAAAGGCTTATTGAGTATATATACCTGGACAGAGGCACATTGAGGTTAGCAGAGATGTGATCTTCCATGAGGAAGCCGTGTTATATAAAACACTAGAGCTTTCATCGGAAGATATAGTTCCTCCACTTGAGTTTCCATATTTAGAAATTTAGAGGGAGGAAGAGGAATTTGATGATCAAATTCCAAATGTTCCTGAGAACATTGAAAGTCCACTAGAAGAACTACTTGAAGTTCCTCCTTCCAAAAGGAGACCTGCTTGGTATCGAGAGACGGTACAAGAAGCCGAGAAGCATAAAGCTCCTCCAGGGACTTTCAGAGAAAGCATAAGACCATAGAAGTACTCCGGTATTATGTGTTAGCTTATCAGTTCAAAACCTTCATCATATGAATATGCAACAAGTAAACAAGTATGGGTTGATGCCATGATTGAAGAGTATAAGTCAATCATGAAGAATGATGTTTGGGAAGTTGTTCCCAAACCTGCAGGAAAGTCAGTAGTGACTTCCAGATGGATTTATAAGATCAAGCATGTTGTAGATGGCAGTGTGGAGAAGTATAAAGCTAGATTCATAGCTCGTGGCTTCACTCAGAAAGAAGGCATAGACTATGACAAGACATTTTCTCTTGTTTCCAGGTACACTACAATCATAACCATCATTTCACTTATTGCAGTTTTTGAATGGAAGTAGCATCAGATGGATGTAAAGACAGCCTTTCTCAATGGTAAGAATTAGGAAGAAGTTTATATTGAACAACCTGAAGGCTTTGTTACTCATGCGAAGAAGACCCATGTATGTAAACTAAAGAAAGCCTTGTATGGACAGAAGCAAGTTCTGAGAGTCTGGTATGCCAAGATGGATGGATTTCTCCATAGTTTGGGGTTTTCCAAAAGTACAACTGATCCTAACTTGTACTTTAAAGTTGTTCATAATCATGTCTTGATACTTGTTCTATATGTAGATGACTTGTTTCTTACAGGTGATGAACAGTTGATACACCAGTGTAAGAGGGATCTTACCTTTGAATTCGAGATGAAAGATCTCAGATTGATGCATTACTTCCTTGGCTTAGAAGTTTGGCGAAATCTGGGTGAGATCTTCCTGACGCAAGGAAAGTATGCAGTAGATATCTTGCAGAGATTTGGGATGCAGGACTGCAAGTCCATGAGCATACCAATGACTACCAACTTGACAATGTTGCGGGATTTAGCCTCTAGTTCACAGAGTGTGGACTCTACTCTATACAGACATCTCATTGGTTCCCTGATGTATCTCGTGCATACGAGACCAGACATCTACTACATAGTGAATGAACTGAGTTATTTCATGTCAGATCTGAAGCCAATACACTTGGTAGCTACCAAAAAAGTACTCAGATATGTGTGAGGTACTATCAAATATGGGCTCAGGTATACTTCCAGTAGTGGAGTATTGTTATCTGGATACTCAGATTCAGATTGGGTTGGCAGTGCAATTGACCAGAAAAGTATCTCTGGTTATTGCTTTAGTATGGGATCAGCAATGATTTCTTGGTCCAACAGGAAGTAGGGTTCTATAGCTCAGAGTACAGCTGAGGCAGAGTATATTGCTACAAGTGATTCTTTCAAGGAAGCAATTTGGCTCAGAAAGTTGTTATCTGATCTATTCGAGGGAAAGCTTGACTCAATGATCATCAATTGCGATAATCAGAGTTGCATAAAGCTTTAAGAAAATCCAGTGTTTCATGACAGATCGAAACACATTGAAATGAGGTATCATTTCATTAGAGACCTAGTGTAGAGAGGTGCTCTAAAGTTGTAGTACATTCGTACAGATGAACATATTGCAGATATCTTGACCAAGCCTCTGACAACATCAAAGTTTGTGTACTTTCGTGACAAGCTTGGTATGGCAAAGAATGCCTCTCTCGCTAAGAGGGAGTGTTTATTTTTCTGAGCAACATCGAGAGCCCTTCTCCTAGGAGAATGGGACCATGTGATCCGGGACCACGGTGAAGACTCAACCCAGTGTTGAGTGACCATTCTGTTGAATGGTAGATATCTGGTCTAGGACCATGATATAGACCAAGCTCTGCCCTGGGTAGACTCAACCTTGTGTTGAGTAGACATCTGGTCCAAGACCACGATGTAGACCGGTTTGAGACTGGTAGACTCAGCTTAGTTCTAAGTAGCCATTCTCTTGGAGAATGAAGACACTGTAAGCCCTAGATTGGGTCTGGGCATGTGTGTGGCACTTTGACCCTTGATCTATGGGCTTGGTGTGCTTCTCTAAGGATTAGCTACCCTTGGTTAAGTTAGCCTAGTACCAAATCTACGTGTCACACAGTGTGTGAGATAAAAACATTAATAATTCTCTTGGTTTATGATGATGTACTTTTGAAATAAAAAAGGACCACGGGTAATGACCACAGGGGCACTTGGAAAAAGGCCAAAGTCAAAAGTCAAAATAAATAAAGACTTGTTGACCATGGGAAAATGGCCACAAGTTAAAGTCAAAATAAATAAGGACTTCTTATAAAAGTCAAAGGAAAAAATAAAAGGACCTCTTTGGTAAAAGTGAATGTGAAATTAGGAAAATATTAAAAATATTATTATTTTTATCTTTCCTAATCTTGTCCTCTTACAGGTGAATGGAGGCTATAAAAGAAGATCAAGTCTTCTCATTATATACACAAATTTTTCTCTCACAGGTGGAGCTACTATTTTTGTTGAAGAAGTTTTTGCCTCACTCTGGGGCATCCATTCTCAGCAAACCCTCAGCTAGGGTTTTATCATAACATCAATCTTCAACATTTTTGTGGACAGTCACCTTCAACATTTCGTTTTTGGGCAGCCTTCTTCATTCTACAGGCAGATCGGGTAGCTAAGATTTTTTGTTGACAACCCTTCTTCTGTTTTCATGGGAAGTCCCTTTTTTGGGTAGCCTGTTAGAGGGAATTTCCCTCTCGGCACCTTCAGGCAGCCTCTAGCAGGCATACTCGTGAGGGCTGAGGCCCGTAAGGCACCCTCGGGTAGCCCGTGGGAACTCCTGTGAGGGTTGTCGAGGCCTAACAGGCCCTCCGGGAAGCCCAAAGGAAGACCTGTGAGGGTTATGTGGCTGCCGTAAGGATGCTAGGCCTTAACAGGCCCTCGGGCCAGCCCAAAAGAAAATCGGGCAGGCTGCAAACCCTTTTGGGCAGCAGCAGAGCTGCTGGGCAGTAGGCATGGCACTTGGGTAGAGTACGGTCGAGAAGGAGAAAGACAAACATGGTAGAAAAAGAGAAGATCTGGCAACCATTAACAGATCTGAAAAATTTTGATTTTTACAGATCTGAGAATTTTTCATGTTTGACAGTTATTTGAAAGGTTGTTTTTGGACAATCCTTTCCAGGCAGATCTGGAAATTCCTACTGCTAGAGCTTGAATTTCTTGCTGTGGTTTTTACTGATGAATTTTACAGTTACTGTGGAAAAATTCCAGATTTGGAATTGAGGAACTTTTTTTAAGAATTTTCTGAGTCATCTCATTTACGAGATGAGCTATTAATGCTTTTGGGGTTTTTGTCCTTTGAAGGTTTCCCCAGTGAAAAATCTTGTGTCCATGTGTGCTGATGTGATGAATGTGTTCTTACTATATTGCTGAATTGTTTAAGTAGATCTGCAAATTTTTTATTTTCTTCTTTTTATAATTATTTATTTTGAATTTTGAATTATTGTCATAGAATCAATTTCTACAATACACTTGTCTCATCTTTGTCTCTAGATGAAAAAACATAGATTGTAGTCCACCCCAAATCTCAAATGAAAAAGATCTATCAAACTTAAATATTATATTTAAGTATACTATTTGAATACTTAAAATACCATCTAAATCTTTTTAGAATAATAATGTTTAAAAACACTTAAAAAACAAATTTGAATAAATATAAAAATAAAAATATATCTTTCATAACGTTAAACTCCTGGTTACCAAAATCCAACAACCGGTTTAACCAATGTGATTTGTTCGAAGATTCCAATGCGCGTTGGCCTCTTATCTGGAAGGTCATTGGGTCCGTGTTCCGCAAATGCGATATATATGCTTTTCAAGACTACGAAAGCAAGCAATTATTTCCAATAAGGTTGGAATTTCAAATGGCGGACACCCGTCAAAATCGCCGGTAACTACTCAAATTTGAAAGATTTTTTATATTCTAAGCCAGATTTTGACGGTTTCTCTAAAATCTTAGCTGTATTTGACGGGTAAATCGACCCATGACGGGCATTTACCCGTCAAGTTCCATCCACCAATTTCATTTGTCAAGCAGCGTACGAATCCGATAAGGCGCACTCAAAACGTGTTTTTTATATTTCAAATGAAAATTTCCACTTCCTTTACAAAAAGTATGGTTTTAATACATAGTCCACTAGGAAATTATTGGAGCGACATAGTCCACTAGGAAATGATAGTTTGACTGAATCGAGGGGTTGATATTTTAGATTTTAATAATGAAGATTTTTTTTGAATATTTTTATTCACTTTACGAAAATTTTATTGCGGAGTTAATTTTAACGGCTATGCGTTCTCTATTTTGTCTGTCAAAAATGCGTCTAAACAAACTAAATAGACAAGTCAAAGTTAGATAGTTAGATCTCTTTTATAGAAATGCTAAACGAACTACATGGACAAGTCAATAAAGGACGTTCACTAAAAACAAACTTTTACGAAAGAGTTTTCAAAAGAAGAGTCTAACGAGCGCCAATTTTGAGCTTTGGTGATTGGAGATGGCGAAAAATATATTACATGGTATAGAGTATTAAATGCGATGGTGGTCGCACTGTGCGTCGTTGGATCTTACTTTGGAAAGGATTCGACGACGGACAATGCAACCGTCATCGCATTTAATGCTCTAGTGCATGTAATGTATTTTTCGTCATTGAAGATCCTGTGAGTCCGAACGATGTTGAGTCTTACAAGGAGAAGAGTGGTTCAACCTAATGACAATGACGTAAACAACTCAAATTAAATGTGTCATGTAAATATGATTTTGTTGAGATCAGATCCATATGTAGATCTCTTAGTGTTCATATATGTTTATTTTTTGAATTCAAATCGATATGTAGATCTCTTACCATTATCATCGGATGTGGATCTCTTATCATTCTCAGCTTTCCATATGTTTATTTGTAGAAATTTTTTAATTTTAAGATTTTTCTTGGAATTCAAGGCATAATAAAAACAAGTGTCTATATGTAAATTTTTAATAAGTTAAAAATAGATTTGTTTGAAGTTTTTTTTTTAATTTTTTTTTATTATTTAAAGTGTTTTTGGATTATATTGTTAACTTTAAAGCTTGAATGTTGGTGTAACATCCCTAAAATTCATAAATAAATAAATAAAAAATTATTTACTACATATAACTCTAAAAGTTTCTAGGAAATAATTCCAAGAGTTGTTATACTTCGTAATTCTTCTGTTGTAACGATAATGGCTTAATCAATAAACTGCAAGATTTATGTGCCTACGTTAGTTTTATCATTAACATGCTTATTTTTGCAACCTTTTGTCAAAATTACGTCATACATTCTGGTTGATACTATTTTGTGACAATATCTGCCTTTAAAGGTAAAGTCGTAAAACTGTTTGACGTTCTTTCAGTTTTGTCCTACTCATAAACTACTAAAGGAAAAGGTCATGGTCTTACTTAGTCTTTACGACTAACACATGAACTTCATTTTTCCCTTTGTGCAGGTGGATGAGATCACCCTTAAGGTTTGCTAAGGAACGATCCTATGCTACAATGCAACAAAGTGATAAGGAAAGGTGGTCCACCTTGGTTTGGGAAACAACTCAGGAACCTTAACCTAGTTTTCGTTCTTCATACTATATATTATATACCATACACTATCCTTATCTTGCAAAAGTCCTAACCCATGCATATATTATATGCCTAAACTATAACATATGCCTTGAAATATCTCAACCTTGGATAAGACATATCACAAGTGAATACACTAACTCTTAACTATACCATAAGTTATAAACTCCAATAGTGGGGGAACATTATGTATATAGTTTTGGGTCTTTAAACTATGATGCGACTATTGGCATAACTGTGGAACAAAATGGTAACAATAATATAGAAAGGACATGGATATAAATTCGTTCACCACCAGACCATGTGATTGTAATAAAAACTCCAATTAGCAGTAGCAAGACCTGGTGCAAAACCCTAGGGGTTTAATGCACCTCGAAAGATACATATGTCATTTTGATGGGGTTTTGTTTGATGTTAGTTATTTTCTCACTACTGCACTTAGCCTCTGGTTGTTCAACCTCACCATTCTTTTGCTTGTGAAACGAGATGGAGGAGCCATCACACTTGGCCCTCGACACCTTCTGAACCTGTCTCAGAATGATTTGTTGGTTAATGGAGTTTGCAGTCCTCACAGTCATCAACGCTAAGAAGGGTAAGCTTCTCTGTACTTTCAAGGTTATTTTTCTTTCTTTGTGAAATGGTTTCAAACTATTGTTTTAACTTTTGGAATGTAATAATGCAAGAGATAAACAGGTCAGCTTCTCTACGACAAGGGTCTTGGGTTGGATACTGGCCGAGAAGACTTTTCAACCGGTAAGACTCATGTCCTTACCCTTTCGTGGCTCTGTGGAAAAAGCTGAGTGTCTTTATGTGTGTTTCTCCCCATAGCCTTGGGGCTCGCATGTTCGTGAAAGTGATAAATTTACTTTGCTACTTAGGAACTCGATACTGTAAGGGGGTCTTTCCGAACTTTTGTGGAGTCACACGACTATGCCATGTAACTATGTTTTGGTACTACTATTTGTTTTGATAATGTAAAGGTTTTTAGCTTGTATGAACCCGTGAGGGTTTTTAACTTATCAATACTGTAATGTAGTTCCTGAAGTGATTTCACTTTCGCGCTATAATTGACTTATCAATCTTGTTTTATCGTTTATATAGTTTGTGAATGTTTTGTGCATAAAAAAATATGGTCGTGAGACCTTTACTATAGTGATTGGTTTGGATAAAGGTCGTAAGACCTCCATCAAAGATGTCGACTGTTTATTAATTTCTAGCAATGGTTCTCTTTATAGTATTTAAAAGACCTGTGAGGGCTTTTAGCATGCCATAGCAGTGTTGTAGCTTCGTTCAAATACTTGTAAAATACAACCATGGGAGTTCTGTGTATTATTTTAATTTCTCTCTATTTGACTATTAGATATGCATTAGGATCAATCATTATTTACTGGTTACTTGTGCTGTGTAAGCTTAACTGTAAATATATTTTGAGATTTTTTGTTGTTTTTATAAAACCCTAATTACGACCGTAAGGCCTTGTAAGACTGTAATGTAATATGGAAGTGAGGTGTTTTACCTTAAGTACTCAAGTTCTTGGAAGGAAGATACTGGCCATATAACCATTGTCAAAATAAGTTATTAGGGTTTAACTTTGATGGTAAAGGTTATAGCCTGTAAGGCGTTTTCATTTACGGTCTTGGATATTAATTTCAATTTACGCAATCATTTTCCTTCATTCGATTTTAAAACTTATTAGGCACTCAAGCCTCTTTAATTGTTTATTCTAGTTTATAAAACGAAGGCTCGTAAGGCCACTATCATAGATGAATATTGTTAACTATTCTCTGCAAAGGGATTTGGTAACTTGTAAAAGACCCATGTGAGTTTCACAGTTGGAATCCCGACTTTGCAATTCATTATTTAACCTTAGAGTTTAGTTTTAAAATATATTGGTCCTGAGCCTGTGCTTATCTTGTTGTTTTCTTGATAGAAGCCATAAGGCCATACTCTGTTTACAATTTATGAAACCATTATTAGGTTGTTGAGACTGTCTTTTTTTGAAAGGCACGATACTGTTTTTCTTAGAGATTTTAAAACAAGAGATATGAGCCCTAAGGATGCTAGGTTTTAAATATGTAAGTAATAACTACATATAACAATACTAATTCGACTTACAACATATAACCAGTGCTACAACCTGTCGATAAACTCGATTTGGTATTCAAAGAAATTATGTGTTAATGAGATCTGAAACCTAAATCAGTTCTTAATTGGATTTACAGTTTCTTACCTATGTATCTAGGGTTGGATGTGAACAAGATGGTTTATTTAATGATCCTAGTTTGAAGTTACAAAAACTATAAATCTTGAAACTGTGCATAAACACATGTATATAGAGTATAATTTTTATTACATGTTCAAAACCCTTATATATTTAGAAATACACAAAGTGAAGGTTAGTTTAAGGAGCTATCTAAGTGATTTATATGTTTATTACTAATTTTCATTCTTATAATCCTTGTAATTAGATATAAATACACAGTAATAATATTGGTGACATATTCCTTTATAAGGCAAGTTAATTACTTAAAACCTATACTAATAGAGGAAATACCTCTAATACTACTACTTTAGTAATTGTAAAAACTAAGGTAGCAATATTGTAGAAATACTCTAAATATTACATCAGAGGAAAGCAGAACATTATTTAGGCTAAGATAATACTTTATGGAAATGACTAAATCAATGCATTCAACCTTTAACTTGAATAAACATGAATGTAATTCTTCTAACAACTTCCAGATATAGATGCCATAACATATACAATCATTCTATTTAAAGTTGCTGAGCATATTTCAAATAAAAGTGCAGATTCAGAATTAAATAATAGTTGAACCTCAATAATATGCAGAAGGGGACAAACACCCAAAGGAGACTGTTCCACCCAACCTTCTCCTAAAGTAGCCAATAATTACTTGCTTAGGACCCCCGAGCCTGTTCAGTGAACCACTAGGATGAATATCTCTGAATATAGCCGCACAACAATCTTGTTGCAACTTAGCACTCAGTAGCAAACTTAGCTCAACAATTCCACTTTAGCTATTCCCTCATCAAATTCCTTGTGTGCCTGATTTTTTAGTTTGCAGTAGTCACAAGGTTCATTTACTTATAAAAACAGAATGAGTAGTGAGCCTCCTGGTCAATTTGATGGTATTTATAAGATTGCTTAGGTCTTTGGGTCAGTTTGGGAATTAAATGAGCCACCAACTCAGTTCCCCCTCTCAGGGAACATGACCTCAATTTTAGGGATTATGCTTCCTATAACAGCTAGAAAGTGAAATGCTAGTACTGCCACTTGTCAACCAGCCTTCTACAATTACTCATTCCTCTTAGTGGGTCAGTGAACACTCATCTAACAATCTCCCTTGGATAGGCGTCTCTTCTTTTTAATTAATAAAATAAATAATTCTTCAATTACACTCATCCTCAACTTGGTCATAAAAATTTACAATAAATTTAACATAATATTTTTTTTGAAATAAATAATAAATATTTATTTTTCAGTTCTAGGTATGTTACATTTGGTGTAATAGAGGTTATGGGTAAGAATTTTGAATTGAATTTCATTACTATTTAATTTTTATTTAAAAAGTGTTCATATTTAATTTTTAATTTTTATCAATATAGATCCATCTTAACTCTAGCTTTATCAAGCTTTCAGAAGGATCAAATTCCTTAAAATACAAACTCATTTTAGGGTCTTAAATTTAAGTGAATGTTTTCCTCCATTATAATTGTTTAGACACCAACTATTCCAATTTGGAATTGTGTTGTAAATGTTGTATTAATTAATTAATTAAGAAGTAAACTATCTACCTACATATAATTTTTTATGTATGAACTATTTCATGATGTAAACTATAACACATAAATCCTACAAATGAGCAAAAGTTGAATACATTAACTAATTATTTAGTAAATACTTGCCCAAATATTATTAATTTGCAATTACTATAAAACTAGTGTTTAATTTATTCTTATATTATTATCTTAATAATACTTAATAAATATATTTTCCATCATAATCATCCACATGTCAACTATAAATTCTACAAATAGGCAAACATTGCGTTCATTGATTGATTATCAAGTAGAACAATTAATCTTAATCCATATGTAGATGCAAAGTTCTCTTGTGAATACATGTCTCTCTTGTAAATCAGATCAAATACTAAGTAATACACAATGATTTAGTTCTCTTTGAACTATTTATAAAATATTTATTTAAGATGTGAGGATGCATGAATGGAAATTGAAATTGGATACATATGTTTGACCTAAAAAAACATGTAGCTTGATATTTAACAATTCCATCGATATTTATATAATCTGTTTTAAATCCAACAAATTTAAATTTGAGCCCACATGTAATACTTTAGGCTCTAGAAAGCTTCTCTTGTGCCAATAAATGTTTAATTTTTAAAGAATACTTGATGTTACAAATGTTTAATTTTTAAATACTGATGTAATGGTGCCTATGAATAAAAATTGAGTTAAATGGAGAAGATGTTGTCAGGTAAGGTTATCTAACATGATATATTTTTGCACAAAGAGGAGTGAGTTGCTAAAGCCCAGTACGGGGAAGATGTTGTCACTTACCTTATGTAAAGTGACATATTATAATAATAAAAAATAAAAATAAAAACAAATAAAATATAGAATAATAATTAAAAAAACATTTAAGCATAAAAAAATTACATATGTTTTTACGAAAAATTAATAAAAAAATCCATGTTTGTAATAAAAGAAAGGAAATTAAAATAATCATAAATCCATCTTAAAGTAGGAGGGATCAAATTTATTGAGGTGCAATAAAAATAAAATTACATCTTAAGAAATTGGATCTCTCTAGTTGCTTTATAGATAAGGTTTAAAATGGATCTATGTTGGGTTCAATATTAAAAAAAAACAGAGTTGAATTTCATAGAAATGCTTATTTTTTACTTTTGCATTTTCTATAAAGAAAATTAGTAAAACCATAAAAGATAAAAAAAAAAATGTTTATTTTTATTAAATAAATTTTTATTGCAATATATAATATATATATATATATATATATATATATATATATATATATATATTGAAGTTCATGTTCATTTAAAATAAATAAAACACAACAATGCAACTCTACTTACAAACATGGTTGTAATGTTGTAAGGAAGGAGGATATTCATGATTTTTAACATCATATAATGTAACATAAGAAACAAAATGCATGCTTTATTAACATTTAATTTAGGAAGAGTCTAACGACACGATGATTTGAACCTCAGTGATTGGAGTTCCAAATCTCCTATGACCCCACCATCTGTCTTCTGTATCTCTTTTTGTTGCCGTAATCATGTTGAATTCCATCGTGTGTTGTGGTCTCTAAGCATGTTGCCACCGTGCCACCACCAATCCCTTAGGTCAAATGTATTTTATAATCGAAGAAAATCATCTCCCTTAAGTCAAATGTATTTTCCAATTGAATTCTAAATCATACATACACATATATATTATTTTTTAAATTCCAAATATAAGAATACATTTTTTTCTTTAAAATATGTGTTATAGGGTGATTTGCCACACTTGATAGATCATGCTTTGATTGCCTATCCCTATCTAGACTCGTTTTACCTGTTTTGCTCACTATGACCGTCATGCTCCAGTAGAATCTTTCAAAAAGACATTTTTATATGTATAGGTGGGTCAAGGGTCACAAGTCTACAACCTGAGTATACATAGCTTGCAAATTAAATTGTAACATGCTCAAAATCCTTAGTAATTTTGAAACACAAAACAAGTCCCTCACTTAATTTTAAGAGAAATGGGGTAATATTTTTTTTTACTTCCATAAAACAACTCAAAATGTTAGTACAAGCACTTATATCTTAACCATTCATTCATTTTGAGACATGAAATACTAAGCCAAAGGAAACAAAATGAGTTTAAAATAATAACCTAAACTTTTAGGTTAAGTGCTTAACTAAGATATATCATATATTTTCAGTACTTAGTCATTCTTGATAAAAGTGGTTAACCCATTATACCGCCGCTATAAATCAATTCATGCCAAAAGATTATTTGTCATTATTGATAAAGAACAACTCTATGTTCATGCACAAAGAAGAATGTTTAATTTGATACATTATTATTATATCCGAAGACTAACATCAAAATCCTTATCAAGATAATCTCTTTATAACATGAATAGTTGTATGCTTCTCATGTGCAACATCTTAACATCTATTTTTCGATAACATGATCCATAATCCTTTTAATACATACAAACATATAATTAAGTATTCTTTCAGCAAAACCGAATTGCACAGATTTACTTAAATCAAGTTGTAGTAATAAAATCACATAAGATATAACTATAAGAGAGAGACACCAATATAAGTGGTTCACCCCCCAACCAGGGCTACGTCCACCAAGAATTGGTCAGATTTTTATTAATTTGTTCAATAAAAAAACATACATTTATGTACTACATCAATTGGAGTTTACTTTCCTTTACCACAAAATCTTTTTCATAGAAAACACTTACAAAATATTATTTAGCCTTATTGCAAGGCATTCCATATATACATTACTTTCTAAAAGTATTAAAAACTCTTCATTTAAACTATCCAAATGAGAATTATAAAAAACTTCATACCTAAACCTATTAGATTTCTATTACCGCTTATTTAAACCATAGACTTCCATTACCCCTTATTTAAAACATATATGTAATAAGACAAGCCTAGGGCTCAGCTCTAAATTGACTTATTTTTAACCTTAAAAACTGTATACTTATGTTTCAAGCTTAAAGGAGATAAGTCGCATCAGAGGGCTGACTTCATTGCCAAAATTTTCGTTGCCTTAACATCTATGGTAGGGTAAGAACTTGGTTATTTCTCTAATGAAGTTTGCCAACTTAGTTTGTGGTAATTTCTCTAATTTCATGAAAAAAAAACACAAAAACTGCCCCATGAACCGGCATCGATCCTCCTGGTAAGGTCATTTCCTATAACTAATTATCTACCAAGGTTTAATGCCAAGTCCTTCCTATGTCTCCTTCATTGGCAAATATATATAGTTATATCTACCAAGGTTTAATGCCAAGTCATTAAGCCATCAAATGAACATCCATTGTTTAACTTTCTTCTTGTGTCAAAGCACTAAGATGGTACAAGTTAGACTTTCTTCAACTTAGCACTATATCTAAGAGTTTTTAAGCCATCAAATGAACATTCATTGTTTAACTTTCTTTTCATGTCAAAGCACTAAGATGGCACAAGTTATCAAGTCTTTTATTCGAATCAAACGTTTAATCTCCTAAGTCTATCATAGTAATTCATAACTTAAGAAAATAAATAACATTACTTACAGTTCTTTTACCTAAAATGTTACATAAATGTAAATTAAATTACTTAGAATTTTCCTGAAATATAACTCAAAAAGACTTTAAAAAAAAAATTCATCCCAAAAAAATTCACAAATTAAATGCAACTCAAAGAGGCTCGAACAAGAGAATTCATCCAAAAGACCCACTGACAAATTAAATATACATTGAATCACTTATGATGCTCGTGAAATGTAACTCACTGAAACTAAAAAAAAGTTGGTGAACAGCTGGAGTGTTGTTTGACAGTTTTGTAAATTCAGATTCCATCTAAAAACATATGGAAAAATCTTGAGTTTTGTTTGCCAGTTTTGTAAATTTAGATTCCACCTTAAAAACATATTGGAAAATTATTTAATTTGTTGTCACGTTCAAGGAAAGCAATATGCACGGAGAAGTGGAGCTTTGGATGTGGTCTCCACATCTAATTATATATATAAATTTTGGACATTTGATATGGATCAAGCCCCCTTTGTAATTTCTATTTCAAATTTTAATGGTTTCATTGATTTTCTTAATAATTTAAAAACTTTAACACCTAAGAAAGTGTGCAGAAAGTAAGAATTAGCTTATGCCAAAACACCAAGTCCCAAAGTTGAATATAAAAAGTCGAATTAAAAACGATACTCATAATCATCAACGATCATCACCAACCTGCAATTGTGCAGTCAAATGATCAATATCAATGGACACAACAGAGTGGATCCAATTGTTGATAAAAAGGATTTTGTACCATATGATGTTATGATGTCAGGTTAGCTGGTAGCAAAGCAATAATTGTTGTGGCAAGCTTATTATTAGTTGTTGGATTTCAAAAGACCGAGATTTAATGATCAGCAATGAGCTTGTGATAAGAATCATTATTCTGCCTCAGGCATGCTTGTTAATGTTTGTTAATATTAGCCTTAGAGGACAGTACAGATTTTTATGGCAAATAGCTTTTTTGTGACCAAAGTTTTTAACTAAGCCTCAGCGTGAACATAAACAACCTGCAAAGTAAAACCTAATCACCAAATGGTAAATTAATTAATATTGTTAAATATGATTCAAACGAGATGGCTTTGAAACACTCAAATACTAGTTTTTGTTTAGACTTATCAGTTTGACGCTAATGTTTTGAAATGATTTCATGGAAGATTGTGATGAGCTCAAACAACTTATGTTTTGAAATGCCAAAATTCC
This sequence comes from Pseudotsuga menziesii, assembly GCA_001517045.1. Taxonomy (NCBI): domain Eukaryota; kingdom Viridiplantae; phylum Streptophyta; class Pinopsida; order Pinales; family Pinaceae; genus Pseudotsuga; species Pseudotsuga menziesii. Next base: position 31,462 of record LPNX011003555.1, read on the forward strand.
TCGTTTCGGTGTCCATTAAATCAGAACAATTTTCTTTCATAAATGTTTTATTCTGCAGGTTATGTTCCACTTGTTACAAAATAACAATGCAAATTCTTAAGTCAAATCCAACTATCCAACCCTAAAATCCGATAAAAAACATAAATCGGCAACATATATTTACCCCGAGGTATCCAGATCCATTGATTTCTACACCATATGTATAAAATGTTGAAATCCATTAATCTCTAGGCTAAATTCACGTAATAAATATTGAGAAAGTTCAAAATCAAAATTCCAAATTCATTTATTTAATTACAACATTTATTTTGTCACCAACTTAGATTAGAATTGTTATAAGTATAATTATTCTAATGTTTTTAAAACATAGAACATATTAGCTATTCATCATTTTTAATTATTAATTATTAATAGTGTATGATATATGCTTTGATCTCTATGTTTATGCAACATATTTCTTTTCCTATGAATTATAAGAAGTTGTGAGAAACAATGGAATAATCATAATGCATTTTTATTCATCACTATGAAATAGGGAGGAGAATGAAAAATTGGAGCCTAGTATAAAAATGAATGTTGATCATTGGAGCCTAGTATAAATTGGTCCCTGACATTGCTACTTGCACTGGCCCAAAAGGCGAGAGAAGGGTAGTTCACATAAACTTGATTTTCAAGAAAAAGAAGTGGGGTCACATGGGGTTTTGGTGGGCAAGAGCTATCCATTGAGCTGCAGCAGCATTAAATGCTCCGCAGCTCAATGGATAGCAAGACTTAAGATCCAACGGTCATCAAGCCTGCTGTAGCAGCATTAAATGCTCCGCAGCTCAATGGATAGCTCTTGCCGTTTTGGTGGACAAAAGTTGTAATAACACAGTCTGTCAAAAAGGTTTTATGGAAAACAAGTCTTGTCAGAATAGTATTATTTCCTCAAAATTGTCAGAGGATGGAAAGGGTGGAAAGACATTCGAACCCGTGGTCATTAATGACGAAACAAAGGCTACTGGAGCCATTAAAACTTTGTTATCGGGTGGATAAACCTCTCAAATCCATGATGATCCAAGGATTGTCGAAAACGGAAAGGAGAAAGTAGGGAACTTTCAAAACCCTATCAGAGACCATAGTAGTTGTGGGGAGCTTTATCCAGGAAGAGAGGTAAGTCCATTAGTAAAGTTGGGAAGCATAAAACCTCCATCCAATAAGCATCAACTAAAGACACAAAACATCAGAGTTTCCAGGAATAAGCTCATTGTAGGTCACGATGTGGGTATCGATGAGATTACAGACCTCTTGCTCAAAGTTTTGGTAGGGAATTTCAGTCCTTGGACGCCACCAAGAAACTCCATAGATTATTGGATGGCAGATACATGGCTTCCCATGTTGGAACAACTCCCGAAAGTATCCTTTCTTACCAAGGGATGGCACAATTTCCATTTAATAACAAAGAAGGATGTTATGAGGATCCTGGGGGGTTTGTGGCTTTGTTGAAAGGGAAGCCTTATGTTAAAAAGGTGGCATCTTAACTTTGATCCTATGAAAGAGAAGTTCACTCTCAAAATATCTGGGTTCTCATGTCTAGCTTTCCTTTAGCTCTATGGAATATAGGAGTTTTTGAAGTGGTGGGTGACACCGTGACGCTTTGGGAAATTTTCTCTATGTTGATGAGAAGGTTCTTGCCAGAGGGGATAAAAGAGTGGGGAAAATTCTTGTTGAAATAGTTGTGAGTCAGGGTTTTCCAGAGGAGATTAAAATTGAATGGAGAGGACTTTCCATTGTCCAAAAACTAGACTATTGGAAAGTAAGATTTAGATGTATATACTATGTAGGAAAACAAGACATTTGAATGCAACCTGCCTCTTTGGCATTCGTTTAGTTTCCTCAATGATTGACCAGGAAGAAGCTGAAATTTTAGGAGTAGGGTTGACGGTCGAGCAAACATCTATTAAGGGCCCCAGATATGACCATAGCACTATCAAACTCGCAGTGAACCTTGAAGTTCCTTGCAAACTCCAACATTCGGTTGTCGAATCGAAGGGAATTGATAAGTCTATTATTCCTGAAGAATTGATTTCTCTTGAGATTAAAGATCCTGGAAGTCCTCAATGTCCAGTTGTTAGCACCTCTAGAGGGGATTGATCGAATTTGATTTTGTACCGTGGGGACTCTGTTCGTGAAGACTGTAAGGAATGTGGGGATCTTTCGGATCCCTGAAAAACACCAATTTTGGAAAGGAAGTTAATGAGAACCCCGTCTGTAAATGATACTGTGGTTGAAGACATCCCTGGCCCCATTGAAAATCTTGAAGATTTTTCCCTATTTGGGAACTCTGGTAGTGGGTCTAATGACGTGAATCAGTTATTGGCAGATGAGGGGTTCATATTCGAAGAACAAATACAGAAGGAGATCGAGATGACATTAACTCTCATACCCAGCTACAAATAAGCCTTGATAAAAATCCCTCTTCAAATTTATTCGTGGAATAAGAAAAATATATATGACAGGGGTAAGGTGGATAAATTCCCTATAGATTTAAATGTTGAATCGGTTCATATTGGCGTGGATAAAAGTGGACGCAAAGGGAAACATGCTCTTAAAGAATCAATGAAAAGAAACCCAGTAACCCTTCCTCAATAGTCTTCATCTGGTTCATAGCATCATAAGGTGGTAGGCATAGTGTCTAAAGATTTTTCTGTGGGAAGTCATCATGGTGGATTTTGGGAACTTAGGCACAAAAGGCCCTTGCATGGGTGCCCAAATGATAATTATCCCTCTCAATGTTAGGGGAATTGGAGGGAATCCCAAGCAAATGGACCTCCGTAGCCTATTCGAGATGATTAATATAGACATGGCCCTAATTCAAGAAACTATGCAATGCAATGAGAAGGATCGAGGAATTTGTAAAAAAATGTTGTTAGGGTGGGAGCTGTGTTCAGTTGATTCCATAGGACAATCTGGTGGTCTGTTGTTGGTGTGGAACTCGAGAGAAGCAAATTTTGTTCCTTATCTTTCAAGTGGAGGAATTATATTGGGAGTAGTCAAAGGTTTTAATCAACCTCTCAAGGTTTTGAATTATTATGGCCCCTACCAAAATAGAGAAGGATTTTGGAATGATGTTGTGGATTTTGGTTTATTGAAGGATCCTTGATTAATCTTAGCGGGGGATTTGAATTTTACGAATTTTGCAAGAGATATTTGGGGGGATCACGTAAGATTGGATCCATTAGTTTGTTATTTCCTGGATATCATCCAGGAAGATAACTGATTAGATGTGCTCTCAGGTCCCTTGGTTCCTACTTGGTGAAATGATAGAATTGGGGAGCATGTAACAACAAACACTTGATCAGTTCCTTATTGTAGCAGAGCTGGAAGATTCAATGGGTCATTATCATGCCTAGGCTACCAATGTGTTGATTTCAAACCATATTCCGGTGGTCCTCCTAATGGACTTAGGTATGAAAAAACAAAATTACCCTTCAAATTTATTCATTCTTGGCTTATAGAAGATGAACTAAAGGATATTATAAGACATAGATGGTTTTCCTTTAAAAATGGAACTTGTTACTCCAAGATGGAATCTATGGCTTTGAAATTGAAAGCTATCAAGGATGTAGTTATTAATTGGGAAAAAGAAGAAATCTAACCTACAAAAATAGCTCTATGAGATTGAAAGAATAACTAAGGAGATATTTTCCTCCAAACCCTACTGTATTATGTCATATATGGATAAAGAAGTGATCATGGGTCTTGAAGGAAGGAAGAAAAAAATATTAAAGATGGAAGAAGAGGGTTGACATTTAAAAAGTATAACAATTTGGATTGCTCAACTTGAGGCAACTAGAACACAAACGTTTTTCATCGCTATGTGAAACATAGAAGGAATGTAAATGCTATCTGAGAGAGAATGATAGTTGGATTCTAAACACTCAACAAGATTTTGAAGGAGGAGAAAAACAACACTTTCATCGCATTTTTAATGATACGAGGATCAATACTATTCTAATCCAGATGGAATTGATCAGATGATTCCCTTGCTTCTTTACTCTTGATGAAGGCCAGAAAGTGGAAGATCTATCACTTTGCAAGAGATAATGAAGGTTTTAATGGGGTTTGCAAAGTCCAAGAGTCAGTTTTTGGATGGTTGGACACTATAATTCTTCTTAGATTTCTTGGATATGATTGGTCCAGAAATTCTCGAGGTTGTTGAAGAATCTCAAATGCTCAGCTATGTCGGCAGAGCCATGAACACCACACTCATAACACTTATTCCAAAATCTTCCAATTTTGGGAACTTCAACGATTTTTGTCCAATATCCTTATTGAACCTAGTTTATAAAGTCATCTTCAAGGTAATTGATACTTGAATCAAACTAGTTCTTTCACAATTTATTTCAAAGGAACAATTTGGGTTTCTAGGAAATAGATAGATTTCATATGCAATCGGTGTGGCCCAAGAATGCATGCACTTTATTAAAATCAAGAAGATGAAGGTGGTGCTGTTAAATCTATACCTTGTTAAGGCATATGATAGGGTCGATTGGGGTTTCCTGAGACTAGTCTTATTTCAAATCGGCTTGAGGTTTGAGTCTACTAACTGGATAATGGGTTACATTACTTCTGCAAATTTTTCATTGTTAGTTAATGGATCCCCTTCCAATTCTTCAGAAGTTCGAGGGAATTACGAAAAGGGTGTCCCTTTTCCCCCTGGTTATTTTTCATGATTATTGAAGGGCTGAGTCTTTTGATTAAAAAATATAAGGTGGAATGCTCTCTTATGGGTGTTAAAATCTTTGAAGGAGTCAAGATCACCCATCATTGTTTTTGTTGATGTTGTTCTACTCTTTGGAAGATTATTGATAGGTGAATGGTAGGTATTTAAGGAATGATTAAGTACTTTTTCGGAAGCTATGGGAATGCAAGCCAATGCTGAGAAGTAGACTTTTTTAATCGAAGGCAATGGGGAGGACTTTGTTTACCAATTAAAAATGATCCTTCCCTATAAGGTCGATTATTTGTAGAAAAGGATAAAATATATCGACTAATGCCTCAAATCGAATAATTATCATAAATGAAATTGGTTGTGGCTATTAAAGAAGGTAGAAAAAATGTTAAATAATTGGAGCTACCAATGGTTGTCTTGGGTGGTCACCTCACTCTGGTAAAGTTTGTTTTGGAAAACATTCCAGTCTACTCGATGTCACTAGCTAAAATCCTGAAATTCATTCTTGATAAAATTCATTAAATATGTTTCATTTTCTTATGGTCCAGTAAGAAAAATCAATTCAAATACCATCTCGTGAATTGGGAGAAAATCTCTCGTCCCAAGTAACCGAGGGATGGGTCTTAAATAAAATCTATGACTGGAAAATCCTTAGAGGCCAAAAGCTTGTGGAGGTGTCTTTTCAGTGATGGAATATGGAGTGAGGTAATGAGGGTTATGTATATTCAAAATTGTACCATTATAGATTGGTTGCATTGGGATCATCATATCCCATATGGGGGATCTTTTATTTAGTGTTTCCATTTAAACTCACTTGATATGGTCAAGGAGTGGATGGTGTGGAAACCTAGAAATGGGTTGGAAATAAAGGTGGGTGGGGACCCTATCTTAAGAAATGTTGATTACACTATCATGTCTGGTAATTTAGTGACAAAACTAAGAGAAAAGGGAATAGTTGATTTCGATCAAGTGTGCAAAGTAGTGGCAATGGATCAGGGTCACCGCAGATGGAGACATGCCACATAATTGAATATTTCTGTTGAGCTTCAGTCTGAATGGGTTCGGTATATCCAAGGAATTCTTCATTCTGACTTTTATTTGTCAAATGATAGAGATAAGGTAATGTGGTATTAGAATGTTGAGAATGGGATCATAACATAAAAATGGCCTATGATGCAATAACACTTAATAAATGGTATTTGGAGAATAAGTGGCGGAATTCTCGACTTTGGAAGTGGAACTGTTCATTTAAATTGAAATGTTTTTACTAGTTGGTTAAGGAGAAGAAGATTTTGATGTGGGACAATTTTATTAAGAGAGGTGTGCAAGGACCTGGGTAATGCATCTTATGTAAAAAGATAAAGGATACAAATGACCATCTCTTGGTCCATTGTGAATTTACGCGACTCGTTTGGAAAGAGGTGCCTAGAACATTCAAAATCCTAAAACACCGATGTGCAGTATCCTTTGAAGATTGTCTTCTTCTTTGGCTCTTAGTGGATATCAAGTGGACATGTCTTCCACTGTACATTAGTTGGTCGGTTTGGAAACATAGGAATGCGGTGCTCTTATAGGATTGAAAGAGAAATATTGAAAGAGTGTGCATGGTACTTGTTGGTGTTTATCAAGAAACACATAGTGTAGAAATAAGAAAGAAAGCTAGACTTGCTACTTAGTTGGATTTTGATATTCAGTTGCCCTTTTGTCATTTCGATGGAGCCTCTCAAGAGGGCATAGTTGTTTCTATTGTTGGGATGGTGCTAACTTTAAGCAACAACCTCTCTTATAGATGGGTTTTGGTAAGGGAAGAAATACTAGAAGTGAGATTTTAGCTTTGGGAGGGAGACCTATTATTCTTTTCTCGAAAGAAAAAAAATAACTTCTTTGTAGATTAATGGTGATTCCAAGATAGTATTGGATTAGGCTCAAAACAAAGGCAAGTTGCAAGTTGCAGGTGATTCATCTTGACTAGTGGCCACATAGGATCATATGTCTCCAAGCCTCCTTTCACTTTCTTCAATTTCACCATGTTTACATGGATTTCAACTCTGAAGTGGACCTCATGTCTAAGAAATCATTGAATTCAATAGAAGGTATCATCCATTTTAAATAGGAGTGATTCTATTATGGTTTCATATGGTTCAATTTCCTTTTTTGACTTTTAACAACTTTGTAATTTTCAACGCATTATATCTATGAGAGGCAACACTTTGCATCAATGTTTGTTTTGAGATTATGGCTTGAGTTTTTTTTCCTTTAAATTAGTTTGTATGTGCTTCCTCACCAATAGGTTGTGTGCAGGCACAATCTAACAGTAGAAGCTGGAATTGCTTCGATCGATTTCTTATATCATTAAAGAGTTGTATGTTGGAGATCTATAAATCGTCAGCACATTATATTTGTGAGAGGCAACAACATGACACTGTGCTATCTTTCCTTTTAAACAGTTTGTATGGGTTTCAGTATATGTTGGAACCTCTTAGATCAAATTCTTTTATCGTTAAAGAGTATTGTCTTGAATTTTCATGGTTGATAGTTCCAACAATTAATGTTGGAATGGTTTTTGCTGTAGAAAACTATGTGTACTTTGATTCCTTTGTGAATCATAAGTATACCAATTTTATAGGTGAAAAAAGGTTTTTAGGCAGTCTCTTTGAAACAATGGTTGTAGTTTCATATATTGTGAACTAGTTAGTTTTTTTCTTTAAAGAATTTGCTTCAAAATGATTAGAAATCGTATAATAGCATCATTAATTATGATGTTTTGGTACTCTTTGTTGAATATGACTTCTCTATTGGCAATATATTTTTTAAGGATTCACATATTATATCTAAATATAGTATTCCATGCAACTATCTTGGTTGGACAATTCATACATATAAACATTTAGGTAAATATATAATAAAAAATATAATTATTATTGAGACTTGTAAATTTTTGTGAATACGATCAATTTAATCATAATTTATGTAAAAATAAGTTATTTTTTAAAGGGAAAATGGTTAATCAATGGTTTTTTTAATGACAAAAAAAACCAATTAACATAAGTTCATCCCTAAACAATACTTTGCCTAGTGAACACAAAAATTTTCATTTTTAGTGCAATTTAAGTCTTTACTTTTTCAAAAACCAGATCCACTAATTATTAACACTTAAAAATTTGTTGATTGTGGACTATTTGTTGGCCATTAATTTCTTATGACTTCTTCGAAAACCAGATTTACTAATTATCTAACACCTAAAATAAGTTGATTGTGGACTATTTGTTTGTCCAGTAATTTCTTATTCGCTATTGTGGGTTGTTCTATGGATTATTTCTAAGTGTTTGTTGAAGATATTTAAGAGCATTTGCATATTATTCTTGCCCTTTTATCTGATTCCCAAACAAGGATGCTTGTATTTTTTGCATTACATCTTGTAAATTTTTCAGCGTAGGCAAAATAAGGACGCGTGTAGTTTTTGCATTACATCTTGTGAAAATTTCAGCGTAGTCATTAAATGATTTATGGGAATGGTTGGGTAACTTATGAATATGTTGTTCTTTGACAATCTTTTCAAACTTTTGATACACGTACATGGTTGGATAATTGATAAGTAGATCACGTTCTTTGAAATATTTTAGACTAGATAAACTAAAAAGTGTGTAGTAATGAAAATTTCCTCAACCTTTGTATCTATAGTTGGTAATTTATGTGGACATGATTGGGTAGCTTATGAATATGTTGTTCTTTGACAAATTTTTCAAATTTTTGATACTTTGTAGATTTGTGGGCATGGGGAGCCGCGACGAGAGAACTAGGGTTTCGGAAGAGGGGTGCACCAGGGTTCCGTGGGCATTTGTGCTCACTTGCTTTCTACGCTGGTGGCTTTGTAGGTGATGGGGGGGCTGGTATTGAGGTGCACTTTTGACCGGGGTTTTTTATATACTTCTTTGTTCAAGTGACAGCGGGCGCCTGTGACGCAAGGGAGGCAGACTGTGGCTTATATGTGTGCACTGTGGTCTGCTGATATGGGCCCTTTTTGGGTATCACGTGTTTGTTGTAAACGTGCTCTTTCTTGGGCTGTCGGGTTTCGCACATAACCCTCACGTGCTCGGTCGCTGTCGGGTGCAGACTTTTCTGGACTTGGCCGGTCTTGGTATCCTGGGCTTCGCCGTGAAGGTTTTCGGTGTTTTTTGAGGATCTGTCGATATTATTGTCATTTATCTTGGCGGGGTCCTCACACGCCACCTGTGACTGCGACCCTTTTGGGGAGACTTGGGGAACGAGCTGGCTGCTTCTCTGGTTGAGGTTTCCCCTTGAGCTTGTACCGGTTATAGTGGTTTTCTGTGGCAGAAGGGGTTCTTGGGTCTTTCATTGAAGGTTGATGGAACCGGTTGTTGACTCCATGTGCCGGTAATTGCCTGAACCCTTAGCGTTACCTGTTGCTGTTGGGGTTGTGGGTGTGCTCACTTGGTCACCGGGGATATCGGTGCGGTCCACGTGAGGTGATGGGAACGACAAGCTGGGTACTCTTCGATGCACGATTCTGTAGGTGATATACATTGCAGGGGGGGACCATTACACTTTGTTGGTGATTGGGGCTGGTATCATCGAGATTGGACAGTGTTATCTCAGTATTGGGATGTATTGGTGACCTCTGTGGGGGTGGTATATTGCATATGTTGTTTTCTGGTGGGGTTTTCTGGGCGCTTGGGGTTTTGCTGGGCCTGAGGCTTGTGCGGGGGTTTGATATCCTGTGTGGAATTAAACGGTGTGTGGCTGGAGATTTTGGATTTTTCTCGACGGTCAATGTCGTGTGGGATGGTGAGTCGACCACAGTTCATCATTTCGATGGTATGTACTATTCTTTGTCGGCGCTGTGCTCTGTGGTCAGGTAGATTGACTCCAGGTAGCTCTAACCGATTACTGTGATTTTATTTATATCCTGCTTTGTCATCGGGGGGGTTTTTTATCTGGTGGTTGCTTCGGTTGTGGTTCTATTGTTATTTCCTTATTGTTTTATGGAGTTCACCCTCTATGAGGGTTAGTACCAACCATTAAAAAGTGGGAATTGTATTTGTCTTTTATATTGCTGCCTTCTCTGTATTATTTTATTCTGCTGACTGTTGGATTCAGGTGGTGGGGTTTGGTATTTTATGTTTAATGTTCTGTGGTATTGTGGTGGAAGACCCCGTTTCTGTACTGGTTAACATCTGTATTTTATTGCATTGGGTCTTTTATATTAAATTGATGTCTCTGGTTTCTTTGTACTTCTGTTGGAGTACATGTGGTGGGGTTTGGTATTTTAAGCATATATTTGTTGTGGTATTGAGGTGGGTGACTCCTGTATGTGGTACTGGTTTACTATCTGTATTTTTTTGTATTTTTTTACCTGAAGAGTGTGGTGTTGGGGTGTATTTTGGTTGTCACTTTGGGCGAGTATCTGGCTGGGGCCTACTCTGTCGGCCTGTATATACTTGGGGCTGTTATTTCATTACTTGTCTGGTATTGGGGGTCCCTTGGGACTTTGGCTCCCTACACATGGGAGGACCGTCTATGGGAAGCCAATCCACTTACCCTAGGATGGGTCGGATTAACCATGCTTCTCGGCGTAAGGCAAAGGCTCTTAAGGCTTTCGCTCATAAGCCCCGATTCACTCTGGGTATTGACATATTTATGGATAGGGTGGAGAGCCTCTGTCAGCGGGCGTTGATCGGTAGATTGGAATATACCACTTTGACTAAAGATGGTTGGGTTGACTGGGCAACCCATCATTGGAAGCCCATTATTCACTATGTTCCTTCTATCAGCCTACTGGCAAACAATTGTTGCTTTGGAGAAGGAATTTCACCTTATTTATGATAAAAGAGTAGCTAAAATACTGGTTGAGGTGGATATTACCAAAGGTCTTATTCCTGAAATTGAGATTGTGTGTGGGGAAGATATCACCACTCAGAGATTAGACTATTTGAACATGCCTTTCTGGTGCTTCCTCTGTCATGAAACAAGTCACCTCAGGAATTATTGTCCTAGTTTTCGAACTGGTCAGCCTTTTAGAAAAGGTTTTATACATGCACATGTATCTGATTTGCCTTGCCCTGACTCTGCACTCCTGCCTTCAGCCACTCTGGAGGTTACTACTGAACCTGTGGTCACAACCTCCCCTTGTACTTGTCCCCTGCCTACTGCTCCCTTGGAGCCCTCTTCGATACCCTCTGTACTTGATTCCCGTATCCGGTGTGCTGATGTACTGGAGGACTCCACTGACCTTATTTATCACTCATCGTCTCCCTCTATTTTCGATGATCTCTCGAAAGGTCAGCTAATGTACATCGAAGACATGGAAGCTGTTGCGAAAAATTCCTTAATTACCCCAGCGGTGAACTTAAACAGTGTTGTTGTTAGTGGACCCCCTCCCCTTACCCTGGAACACTACCCTGCTCTCCCTCAGATTTCTTCTGACCTAACTTCCCCTCTTTCTCCTGCAATCCTCCCGAAAACTACTCCTTCTCACCCCTCGTCAAGTCCTCCTGAAGCACCGACTTTTCAGGATCCCTCTCTTCTCTCAGCTCTTTCTATTTTCTCGGACAAGACTCCCATATCTCCCTCCACTTTACCTTTGGACCCTATCAGATTTAAGGATGTGACCATCAGGAAGTCCAGGAGGGGCCAACGGGAGGGTACGGGGGAAACGATCTCTTATACACCTCTCTCGACTCGTATAAAGTAGGCAGCCCGACTCTCCTCTTCTTCACCTAACCCCCTCCCAGGTACTTAGAGCATGTACACCTGTTGAACACACTTCCCCATGAAGATTTTATCTATGAATATTCGTGGTTTTGGGGGGGTTTCCAAACAAAAATCCCTTGGTTTGTTATTATCTGTGCTTAGACCTGACTTGATACTTTTCCAGGAAACTATGTGCAGTCATGCACATGCTCTTTACTTGTTTTCCAAACTCAAGCCTGGTTGGGAATTTTGTGCATCTGATGCTTGTGGTCTCTTTGGGGGTCTACTTGCGGGTTGGGATCCTCACTTGGTTCGCTGCAAAGCTTTCTCTTCTCTGGCTGGGATTGTACTTAAGGCTTCTTTTAAAGGCATGACTGAGCCTTTTACTGTGATAAACTGTTATGGACCCTATGTTCATCGTACTAGCTATTGGAACAGATTGGTATCTGGTGGGTTGCTGGGATTGCCTAACTTAATTCTGGCTAGGGATCTGAACTTCACCTTATCATCAGCTAAAGTATGGGGGCTTAAAGCTAGGTTGGATCCTTTGGCTTTATATTTTTCGCAGCATATTTCTGGTAATTTGTTGGTGGATCTTTCGATGGACCCATGTACCCCCACATGGCGGAACGAGCGATCGGGGGATGAGGGCATTTGCAAGAGACTGGACATATTCTTGGTATCAGAGTCTCTCTTGCCCTCCTTCGCCTCTTATAGATCCTGGGCTTACCCCTCTGATGTATCAAATCTTTATCCTATATGTTTGGAATGGGGACCATTCAGACATGTACCCTGCAGGCCTTTCAAATTTAATAGAGCTTGGCTAATGGAGGAGGAATTCAAGCATTTGGTCTGGTCCTCCTGGAATGAAACTCTGGGTTCTACTGATTGCAGCCATATGGAACTTTTCGCACACAAGTTAAGTAGACTTAAATGCTCTGTGAAGAAATGGGAAAAAGCAAATAATATTGAAAGGCAGCAGCTGATTATGGATATAAATAAAGGCATCTCAGACCTTTTACTGGAGGGTTCTGGTATTTTATCTGAACCAAATAAAATTAAATGGGATGCACTTCAGGAAAAAAAGAGCAAATACTGGGCCCACGAGCTCACGACTCTGAGGTTGAAAAGTAGAGCGCTGTGGTTAAATGAGGGGGATGCAAATACAAAGTTTTTCCACCTGTTTGCTTCTGCCAGAAGGAACACTAATACCATTTGGTCACTCAATGGCTAGGATGGGCTCTCTGTATTGGAGGACTTGGATCTGAAGGATCTTGGCGTAGATCACTTCAGAAAACTTTTCTGTGATGATAAGTCCTCAGAAATTTCAAAACAACTGAAGGTGGTCAGACTCTTTCCTCATATGACCACGGATGAGGATAAAAATTGTTTTCTCCAGCCCATATCTGGCCCGGAAGTCGAAGCTGTACTCAAGGGATTTAAAAAGGACAAGAGTCCTGGACCGGATGGTTGGCCCGTTGAATTTTTTCTGGCATTTTTTGACCTGGTGGGGGAGGAACTGGTAAATGCTGTGGAACAGGCCAGAATATATGGTAGAGTTATGGGTGCTTGGAACTCTACATTTTTTACCCTGATTCCTAAATGTGAAAAGCCTTTAACTTTTGACGACTTCAGACCAATCTCCTTATGTAATCTAGTCTACAAGATTATTTCGAAGATTGCGGCTATCAGACTTAAGCCTATTTTGAACCGCTCTCTGTCTGCCAATCAATTTGGGTTTCTCAAGGATAGACAGATCACTGAACCGGTGGGTATAACCCAGGAACTTTTGCACTCCATCAAGACTAAAAATTCTGATTCCTTGGTTCTAAAATTGGATCTTGTAAAAGCATTTGATAGAGCAAACTGGACTTTCATCAGGTTGCTGCTCATACAGATTGGTATTCCACTTATGGGTGTAAATTGGATTATGGGATGTATCACGGGCTCCTGTCTCGCTGGTTCTAAAATTGGATCTTGTAAAAGCATTTGATAGAGCAAACTGGACTTTCATCAGGTTGCTGCTCATACAGATTGGTATTCCACTTATGGGTGTAAATTGGATTATGGGATGTATCACGGGCTCCTGTCTCGCTGTTTTGGTAAATGGGACCCCCTCTGATTTCTTTACTGTCTCCAGAGGGATACGACAAGGCTGTCCCCTATCCCCTCTCTTATTTATCTTGATTATGGAGGGACTTAGTCGCATTATCTTGGAAGCACAGCACTCAGGGAAGATCATGGGGTATCAGTTTTCACCAAACCTGTCTTTGTCACACCTGTTTTTTGTAGATGATGTCATTCTTATTGGGGCAGACACTATTGATGAATGGAGGGCCTATAAATAAGCACTTGATTTATTCTGTGGGGTATCTGGGATGTCTGTAAACCCTATTAAGTCTTCTTTTCTCTACCAGAATGTAGACTCGAGGTTCAGGGAGAAACTTGCTGTACTCTTTCCTTTTAAGATGGATCCTATCACGGTGGGGTTTAAGTACCTGGGTTTCAATCTTAAACCACTGGGATACCATACTTCTGATTGGAACTGGCTTATCCATTTATTTGAAAGGAAGATTAAAAATTGGACTTACAGGTATCTATCACTTGGAGGTAGAGTGGTCCTCATCAAAGCTGTACTCACTGGTTTGGATGTATATTGTTTTGCATTGGCACGATGTCCCAAATCCATTCTTAATATACTGCGCAAACACATTTATAACTTTCTGTGGGGTACCTCTACGGGTCACAGTTTCTCCCATCTGGCCAACTGGGAACTTCTTGCTCTTCCTTTTGAATTTGGGGGCTGGGACATAAATAACCTGGAATGGTTTGGTATCTCTCTTCGACTCAAGAGTCTGTGGTATCTTCTAACTGGAACTGGGACCTGGTGCAGGATCATAACCCAGAAATACTTAAAGAACAGACCTCTTGATGTATGGATTCGTGGACGGTCCTTTCGTATTGTTGGTAGTTCATATTTTTGGAATGGGTTTATCAGGATCATTGAGTGGATTACTTCTCAGCTAGGATGGAAGGTGGGAAACGGTTTAAAAATCAGAGTGGGCATTGATCCCATTGCTGGGCTCAACTCTCAGTATATCCTGTCTGAAGGGCTTAGGGATTATCTCACTGACCTGGGTATTACTCATTTGGCACACGCACAGAATCTGGATGGCTGTGGTTTAGATGGGATTATATGGTACTCTGCCTTGGATCTGCTATTAGGGGGAGTATGGGTTGATCAGTGGTCCTCATATGTTACTGGACTATCACATGGGGGCATTAGGATTGGTCATTCAGAGGACAGACTGTTATGGATGTATGATGAACAGAGGGGTATGGTATCAGCTAGGAAAGCCTATGATTTAATTGTCACCAATCACAAAACTGTGCTAGAAAATGACATTATGCTGAAGATTTGGTCATTTAACTTACCCCTTAAGATCAAATGTTTTGTGTGGCTCATGTGCAATAAAAAAATAAATACTTGGGATACTTTATGCAAGAAAGGATGGTACGGTCCTAATAGATGTTGTCTCTGCAAAGAGGAGGCAGAGTCGGTTGATCATCTTTTTGTCAGTTGTCAGTTTCTGGAGGAGGTTATTGGGGGCCTTAGCTGCATATTCAATGTGTACCTGGACTGGAGTGCCCATACTTTTCAGGAAAATTTAACCTGTTGGCTTTCTCGGAAGGGACATTTATTGTATGTGCCTTTTTTCATCATTTGGAATATATGGAAGGCTAGGAACTGTTTATGTCTTGATGATCAGGAGCCCTCCTTGAACAGATTGTTACATTTCATTTATGATGATTATTTGACCTTGAAGCCTCCTCTGATTCATAAGCACAGAAGCAGGAACATTGGGAAGTCTCCTACTTCGGTGTATCCTATGATCTTTTTTGATGGTGCGGCTGCAAAAAATTTGGAGGGTGCAGGATTCTGTCTCTGGCTGAATGAACTTCACCTTCTTACCTTCAAGCTCGGATGTGGCAGATGTACCAACACCAGAGCTGAGCTCTTAGCACTTTGGGAATCACTATGGGTCGCAAAGGATATTGGGCTACCGTACCTACATATCTTTGGCGACTCCTCTGTGATTATAAATTGGGCTAAAAGGGAATCTACCCTGGATATGGTGAATCTTGAGGCCTGGTGCCTCAACACTAGGATTCTCATGTCCTCTTTCATGTGGGTGGATCTCAGTCATGTTTATAGGGAACATAACAGGAGGGCAGACATCTTATCAAAGGAGGGATTGCACTTGGCAGCGGGCCATCTCTTACTCACTGAATATTTTGGGAATGAGATTATTGGGGAAAGCTCATCTCAGCTCTTTTAGGATTTTCTCATTCTATTACAGTTGATCTCACCAGGTTCACTGAGATATATTTAGGTTTTTGTTGAGCAGCTATTACTGATTATTAGAGACTCATCCCCTCCTTGGATCAGATTTCTGGGCTCCTGTTATTTTCTTTAGGAACATTGATGACTGTATTTATGATAGCCTTCCTATGAGGGGGTTCGATTGTAGTGAACTCAAAGTGCTTTGAGTATGATATATTGTGGGTATATTGCATTGTATCATGTATTGTATTTATTTTTTGTCAGGATGGGTCTGTTTTAGCTATGTTGTTTGGACTGATATCACTACTACTGTTCTGTGCAGTATATAAGTCTGTATATCATGAAGATGTAAAAAATTCCTTTGATTCAATGAATACCAAGGAATGTCTTTTTTCGACTGAAAAAAAAAGAAAAAGATTTTTGGGCATGGTTGGATAAATTGTAAGTAGATCGTTCTTTGAAATATTTTAGAGTAGATAAATTAAAAAGTGCGTAGCAACGAAAATTTCTTCAACTTGTGTATCTATAGTTGGTATAGTTGGTAATTTGTATGATAAAGTAATTTTTTATATAATTGATCATATTTTATTTTAAAAAGTTTTTTACCTTGGAAAAATATTACAGTTTGAATTATATTAACTCAATGGATATAGTGTTCATTCATTAACAATTGCATCACGATGCGCTTCATAATTACATAAAATAAGCTTTTACACAAAATAAAAAAACAAAGTCATTAATCCAAAAATAATTCCATAATACTGCAAATATATGATAGTTCTTCCACAAGGCCCATATTAATATGGGAAGTAAATCAAAATAGCAATGGTCTCGGATCAAGCTCTTTGATGGTGTCTAATTTGTCGGTTTCCTATGTAGAGAATGAACTGCGAGGGAGCTGTAAACCCTGCTTAGAAAAGTGCTCAACGAGAGTATTATTTTCCCTATAGATGTGCTTAAATGATACCTCTTGGAAAAGCTTGATAAATATGCAAGTCTCCTAAAAATAGGCATGAGAAATATATTCTTCATAGGTTTTTGGAAAGCAAGCTAGTCAATGACAAGGAGGGAATCACCAAAGACATGGAATTTAGTACATTCGATGTGTAGTGCTAGTTTTATCACCATTAAAGTCGCAGTAAGCTCAACCTTATTGTTGGATGCAATGCCGATGCCAATTGAGAATTTGTAATAATGGTTGTTAGATAAATATAGCAGACCACCAGTTGACCCCATGCAAGGATTACCTTATGCTGCCCCGTGAAAAATACACCATGGGATCGTTGGATCATACTAGAGTTCCATCTGAGACCTGGTGGGCCTATTCCGATGAATATGTGGAAAATACTGAAGAATAGCAAGGCTTTTTGCAACGAATACCTGAGGGGGGATAAGTATGTCCTGGAATATTCACTTGTTATGGTCCAACCATGCTCCCCGAATGAGTAACAATGGTAATGCATGGAACTCTTGATACATAGGATTTTGAATCCATTCTTTGAATACCTCTTTGAACTATTGACCTTCCCAAATATAAGTTTTTCCTGTATTAGCATATACATATTTCCACATCGACAATGTATGGGAAATTGATGAAAACATGGTCAATGTATTCATCGCCATTGCAACACAGAGAACACCATGTGTGTCTAATACCCATGAATTTAGATAAGTGGTCCCATAAAGGAATTTTTCCAGCGAGGGTAATCCATAAGAATAATTTATTCTTAAGAGGGCAATTGATATTCTGGATCGAAGTCTACCACTAGGTGGGATTGACGAGGTCCTCTTTAGCCCTAATTATCTGATATCCTAATTTTGGTTGATAATGTCCTCCAGTTGGGTTTTTACTCCAAATAATGGAGTCCTCGTGGTTATTTAGAGAGATATTGTAAGTTTTCAATGAATTAATGTACCTATTCCATATAGTGCTAACCTCCCCATTAAAACTGAGGAAATAAGCTTTTAACCATTCCATATGGGTTGGTGTGGATTTCCCAGGATCTTTTTTATGGTAAAGGAAGATGATTCCCATTTCACTAAGATGATGAATCATGTGCATAGGGATCCCATGTGCAATGCCACATCCTATCTAGGCATCGAACCTGATTCTGATAGTTTTTCCATTTCCTATATTCCACGCTAACCAGTGGTCGATAATAGGGAAAGCATAGATCATGGCTTCCACATGATTGATACGTTGTTGTTAAGTGTTGAGATATGATCCAATCCTTGATGGATTTGGGATACATGTACTTCTAGTGAATCACTTTCTTCCATAGCTTTGAGTATGTGATAATCCTCCGTATTCCTTTCGTGGCAAGGGATTTTGAGAAACTATGGTGGTGTTTGAGGCCCGAACCCCCAAGTGCTTTAGGGAGTGTGATCTTATCCCAAGGGACCCAATGAAATGGTTTTGAGTCTTTATCATTCCTCCTTTAGAAACTAAAATTGAGCTTGTGTATACTGTCCATGACTCCACGTGGAATGTGAGCAATGGTGGTCCAATAAACGGAAATTCAATCAAGAACCTATTTCATTAAGGTTAATCTGTCTACACGAGAAAGCCATTGATTACACCAATAGTTCAAATTTTTCTCCACTTTATTAATTAACCAAGTCCAGTCTTTTTTGTGTTATTCATTAGGTTTTATAAAAAAACCCAAGTAGCAAATCCCCAACGATAGGTCACAGATTTCATATGAAAAGATATTGTAAATCCATGCCACATCCTTAGGTTCAATATTCATAGTGGACATGGAAGACTTCAACGGATTGCATATCATACCATAGGCAACTTGAAATAATTCTATGATGGATTTCAATTTATTAATCTCCCTTCTCGATCCATCAGAAAAATGTAAAATATCATCTACGAATAATAAATGAGTAATATAATCATTACCTCTAAAATGATAGCCCTTAAGAGTGCCATTGTTTATGGACCAAGTGATTATTTGCTAAACCTTCCATGATAATGATGAATAAAAGGGACGTCGTGAGCGAGAAACCTTGTATGAGTCCCTTTCCTAGTCTAAAGAATTTGGATGTCAAATGATTGATAAGGAAAACAAAACTCATAGATTGAACTCAAGATAGCATCTAGTTAATCATGGAAAGGTCAAATCTCAACCGAGTTAGTGCCAGTCTAAGAAAGGTCCAGTTGAATTGGTCATATGCTTTAGATATGTTAGCTGTGATCACCACAGTGGGAGTCCTTTTTGTCTTTGCAGAGTGAAGAACTTCCCGGGTAATGCCAATGGCATCATGAATATGACGCCCCTCAAGGAATGCAAACTGTTCAGACAAAATTGAACAAGAAAGTATACCTATGATTCTGCTGGAAATGGTCCTCACAATGATCTTATAAATACAATTACATAGTGAGATAGGATGAAGCTAATCCATTCTCTTAACCTGGTCCTCTTTTAGTGTCAGTGTAATGAATGTGGAGTTAAAACCAACCAAGAATCTTCCTGATTGCCTCGATTCTTCAATCACAGATAATAGTCATCACCAATAACATCTATCATACCTGTGTAGAATTACACTGGCCATCAGTTAGGTTCAGGGATTTTGTTCCTGTGCATAATATGAAGGACCAAATTGAGTTCACCTTTGGTAACAAGCTCATGGAGAGAATGGTTTTGGTCCTTGGATACAATGCATAGAAGCTGAGCAATAACCTCGAGCATGGTTCCAATTGGGGATTTATGGTTCTCTTGGCATAAATTTGTGAAATGTTGGACCCCAGATTCAACTATATCATGAAAACTAGACACCATATCTTGTTGTTAAATATTGATTTCACACATAGTGATAGAATGAATTTTGTGATTAATAAACTTATTAGAGGAAATTTCAATTTAAAATGGGCCTTCCAAAAATAATACAAATTCCATGTCATCATGTATTAGCCAATCAAAATTCTTTAAAATTCAAAAAGGNTTTTAATAAAAATTTGGGGATAGGTATCATAAAAAAAACTACTTTTTGTGTTCGTATTTTCGACGTATCTCCTTGTCTTTTTACTCAAAGTTTGATCGGGAGAGCTCGTTGGATGTAGAATTAAATTCCGTATCCAACGAGTACCCACTCGGCATACATTTGATTGGCCCCGCTACCCTCAAAACAAGAATTGCCTAAAAAAACGTGATGATGATGTCATCATCACGTTTTTTCAGGGATTTCTTGTTTTTGGGGTAGCAAGGCCTATCAAAAGTAAGTCAAGTGGGTACTCGTTGGATGCAGAATTTAATTCCGGATCCAACGAGCTCTCCCAGTTGAAATTTGAGTAAAAACACAAGGAGATATGTCGAAAATATGAACAAAAAAGTAGTTTTTTCTTTTCTTCCTCCAAAATTAATAAATAGTATTTTATTATTTTAACTATTATTTTATTAATTTTCCGTAGGAGGCCCATTTTGAGTTGAAATCTCCTCTAAATGGAAATACTTAGAATTCTAGTCACCCTGTAGTAGCCAAGTTGCACGACTTTTTAGCCAGAGTGTGGATTCTTCATCATCAAGTAGCTTGTTCCTCTTAGACACCAGATCCTAAAATTGTTTTTGTTTTCCAACATAATAAAAAACCTTTAGGAGAACTCATGAAAAAATTATCCAAAGATTCCTCAGTAAATAAGAGTTCTTTTTCTTTTTTGGTTATGATCTCATGTTCCCATAAAATAGTTTTGGCTTTTAGTATTTTTAGATTATCATGAAATTGGATTACGACAGATAATGGATATTGAGGTCGAAATGGGATCCAAGTTTGTCTAACTAAGTCCTGAAATCTTTTCTCATGAAGTGAAGTAGCACTGAATTTGAATGGATAGGGGGTTTGATCATATGGCTTTTCAGTTCTAAGAATATAAGTGAGTGATCAGAAACCCTTTCCCTCCCACCCACTATTTAATACTACTGACAGATTGGAAAATACCTTCATATAGTAGAAACCTATCAAGTCTTTTACCAATAATTGAAGCACTAATTTACTTGTTCCTCCATGTGGGTTGTAATTTGACAGGTGTAATATCGAGAAGAAATACCTGAGCAATATTATTGGTGAAGAAGTAAGATAGAGTGTCTTTCTATCCATTAATACCCCGTGTTTTAGCCTCACTGATGGAGAAAATGAGATCACCAACTAATATAAATTATCCATAAGGTGATATCCAACATCAAATAGGTGATTCCAAAACTCCTTCTTGTTATCATGAGGCCCATATATATTGAGAATCGTGAATTGGAAACTCAAATCATGACATGTTAGGATAGCTCCTAAGCCAGAGGATATGCCCTAGCATGAAGTACATGATATTTATATGTTCAAACAAACTAATAAGAGTCCACCTGATTTGCCTATAGAGTGCAAACATATGAAAGTCCATCCTAGAAGAAAAATCTCAAGATCTTTAACAATATTTTCCTGTAAGAGTAGAATGTTTGGATGATGAAGGTGTATCATACTCTTTAGGAAAATATTTTTGGAGGGGTTCCCTATCCCTCTTATGTTAAGAGATACACACAACATTGAATAACCCCTGTTGAGGGGGTGCATGCTAACTACCCTTGATGGTTCTTGTTTCCCACCATGAATATCCAATAGAGCTTGAGATCTTGTTGATGACATAATTGACGTTCTACCCCATAGTCAGTTAGATCTTGTAGATCCAAACTTAAATGAGACTGCTTGCAGAGTCTCCTTGAGCGATACTTATAAGCCTGAAGTGATAATGGGAGGCGTTACCATTTTGGGATATCTTGTCAGAGGGATTCATCTGAAGTGGAGTGGAAAGGGGTGATGACTTGTCACTAGTGTGAACATATAGTGTTCGTGAGTGCCTATCAGTTAGGTTAGAAATTGGGCTGGGTGTAACAAATTGAGGCCCAATAGTGATGGTTGGCAAAACCCTGTAATTATCAGATGGACTAGTTTGGCATAGAGTGAGATCCATAGGTTCATGAGATGATTCCTAATCAGGTACTCTAACCATGGAAGATGATTCATAAGGAGTGGAGAAAAGGTGAATAGCATATGGTAAAACCTTAGTAGATGGCATACATGATCGAGGGGAGGATATAGGTCAGTTATATATAGGTTTGTCAAATAAAATAAGGGGTCGATGTGTGGGGGTAAGTTGATGTGCAAGGAGAGACAGATGGGTAGGATGACAAAAAACAATGATGGCCTTATGATTCATCGTGAGTGAATTGAACAAGAGATTAGTACGATTAAGGCCCATACATACCTGGGTTCTGTAGGTCCCCAGTTCGAGATTCCTTCCCAAGATAAAGCATAGTACCATCAATCGAGGATGTAGAATATAAATGTCCATCAACTGTTGATAAAGCCTCAATAACATATAACAAAGTACCAGAGATCAATGGTGAATGGGAACCTTCTGATGCATAATGGTCCATATTTATGCCCTCAGCATTAGTTGGGTGTACATACTCAATATTGTCTGCCAATGGATTATTGATAAAGTGTTTCTTGTGAGGAGGGTCCACCATCTAGGAATCATTGATGCCCATGTCAGTGCTTCATATTCCCCCGCTTTCCTGGTCCATTTCCACCTAGAGAATGGAATAGAGAAATCTTGGACTAAATTCCCATAGGTGTGACATCTGTTGTAGTGAAACGGTATCCTTGTGTAATCTAGGTATTGGTGTTGAGTTTGGCTACCTCGAGAGATGAGAATTATGTCTGAAATCCCCTCTCAAATGTCAAGGTATAGCAGTATTTTGGCCACTGCAAGATTTCCTGTTGCTTCATAACTTTCATCATGAAGTAAAAATTCATGAAGCGATGCGTTGATAATGGAAGATATCTTAGGTGTCCATAGCTTTGGGGGAAGTCTAGAAAATTTATTTTAAAAATTTGATCCTTGGTAGACTTGGAGAGTTACTAGACTCTAATTGTAAAGTGGGTTTCTTAGGTCTCACTTTGTCTACAAAACGTTTATATTACTCTAGTGATGTTGATTTCACCCAAACATTTGCCTCCATTTTTTCCTTGTTTTGGGTGTTTTAAAAGTAGGTTTTGAAAATTTTCTCCTTTGTAAAGAATAAGTTTCAAGAATGTCTAAGGATTTTATTTAAAAAGTTGATCCTTGGTATACTTGGAGAGTTAGTAGCCTCTAATTTTAAGTTGGATTTCTCCTGTCTCACTTTATCTATAGGACTTTTACATTACTCTAGCGATGATGATTTCACCCCAGCATTTGCTTTTATTTTTTCCCCGTTTTGGTTGTCTTAAAAGTGGTTTTTGAAATTTTTTCTCTTTTGGAAAGATTAATCTTCAACATTGTCTAAGATTTTGCTTGCCATTATAAAAGGATATCGTTTGGATAATTGGTTATTGAAGTTTAGGATCCACCTTAGATGCTTGTTTCATAATTCAAGATATGTTATGTTATTTTGTTAACACATTGAAGTATAGTTTTTATGCCTCTAGTTTCTTTCCTTGCCATGTTGATACTAGACTAAATACCACGTGTTAGCATACGGAAGGATTTGGAATTTCTATAGATATGCCATGTTTTATGTGTGCTTTCTACATATAAGAGTCTTTGTTTTGACTTGGTTCTCTTTCAAAAATGTTTTTTAATTTTCAAATATTTCAATTAAAATTATTTTTAAGTTATTCTAAAAATACATTGTTATACAATAACACGAATTATTTGAATATTAAAAGGAATTTCTTGTATGACAAATATTCTAGTCAAGTTTTCTTCTCTTAATATGTATTTTAACTTTGTGTTTGTGGCATGATGGAACATGTCAAAATTGGAATCAATCATAACAACCCAAATATTTATGCTCTATGAGATTAATTAATAATTAGTGGAATTTATACAATTGATATCATCCAATCTTGAGAATGTTAGAAACCTAATCCTATGGGATTAAGGTGAAAATGTAAATAATACAAATATTTAGCTGTTATAAAGAATATCAAGATTCAAAATTATATCTTTGGTATTGAAACTAAAGGTGAGTTCCCTTGTATAAATAAGTTAGGCCATTCAATAAAATCAATAAATTTTGGAGTTATACCATCGAGTGGTATCAGAGTTGGGCTTTGTGTTAACTCTTGTCTCATTAGTTCTTCTTAGTCTAACATATTCCTTGGTGTTCCATATTCTCTCCTTTTTCAACCCTGCGTGCTCAACCCAGGTGTACAGTCATCTTATTTGCCTATTATGTACCATATTACATACTCCCACTCAGTCTACTTCTGGGAATTTATAAGTATGAGAGAAACCATATTTTATTTAAAATTTTCATTTTCAACATTCTCTTGCATGCATCTCTCATTAATTGTGTATTCTTATCAGAGCTGCGACTTTTCTCTCTCATGAAACAACCCTATTCTTCGTCCTAGTGACTACTTGCACGCCCTTTGTAAGGATTGCTTTTGAGTTGCTTGCCATTGCTATTACCTTTGAGTATTACTATTGGTGCATATTACATCTATTGCTTACATATGCATGGTGTGTCGAACCTTTGGTTCTACGTCTAATCTCTGTGTGGCATACATAGTATCAAGTAGATCCTTAAGTCAGTGGTCTGACCTGTCATCATCATCATCGTTTCTTATGTCATTGCTACCATTGATGGAGTCTTTGATAGAAATTAGATGATTTTTTAAAATTTATCTTCGAGTCGACTAACCGTGCTCATAATGAGATGAATCCATCTAGGTTTTATCATTTCTATCACAATTCTTAGATGCTAGTATTTCTTGTGTGAATTAATGTATTCTATCTATTGATTCTCTATCGTCCTCTAGTTTTTGGTAAAGTATTTGTAATAAAAAAGCTATGCGGGAAAGTGTTATGTCAAATAGTTCAGAACAATATGTCATGCAAGTAAACATTTTGTCAAATGGTTTGTGTGAATCACCTTCTTTTAACCTAGAAATCCTTGGGTTGCTTTCTTAGTAGAGTTCCAGGAGCTAAGCAAGCACACATCCTTGAATAACGTTATCCAAGTGCAATTGAGAAATTATTATAAGGGCTTGCTCAAACTTTTCATTGCATTTTTGTCTAAATCCTCACATGTGTTCGCCATTTAGTCACTTCAATTTGGGGAAATGAATACCAATTGATCCATAGAGTTATAAAATACATGATTTGTGACAAGATCTTGGTTATCCATGTGGCATCTCAAGTATCTTCATGACTAATTATGTGAATTTGATGCTTGATTGCAATATTGCATATATTATATTGTTTTAGAGATTGCATTGTATTGTAAAAGGTGACAAATACTTAGACCTACACCTTCTCATATCGTTGAATTGTTTCCAAAATTTTTGTACTATGGATTTTATTGCAGATTACTTGAAGATGCATTTTGATCGGATAGGATGCAGAAGGACTATCAAAGGTATGAGGAATAGCGAGAAACTTGGTATTCATTGTGTTCGTTGCATAAGATATGGGAATGAGGCGAAGACATGCAGAATTCTATGGGATAAAATCTCAGAGAAAAGGAAAAAGAATAAAGAAGAAGGTAAATCCTCTAAATCTGTTCATTCTATTGTTTAACATTATTGGCATAAATGAAGTCGTGTTCAATGCTTCATTTGTATCTTGGAGAGATACCTAGGAACTACTTTTTTGAAGAGTTGAATGACAATATAGATGATGTAGTATATTTTGCAAATAAGTACAACCTATAAACCAAGGGAATCAACACTATCAATATCAAGCTTCCAGGATTCCTTGATTTTTTGTTGCATAATGTTCTCTATCTTCCATAGTTGCAAAGTAACTCGTTGTCTCTTGTGCAAATTTGACAACAAGGAGATCCTTAATGTTCGATGGAAAAGTTGAGATAAGGAGATCCTTTGATAGCCAAGTCATCATGACTGA
The DNA here is from genome assembly GCA_001517045.1 of Pseudotsuga menziesii. Lineage (NCBI taxonomy): Eukaryota > Viridiplantae > Streptophyta > Pinopsida > Pinales > Pinaceae > Pseudotsuga > Pseudotsuga menziesii. The sequence goes on from LPNX011003555.1 coordinate 57,115, forward strand.
ATGTGAATATGAGAGGTTGTTGAAGCTGAAAGGAATTTATGCAAGAGATCATATTTTTTCCTACCTCTCTTAGCACAAAGAAGGTACATTGTCTTCCAGTATTTTGTGGCATGCTAGATATGGGCACATAAACTATGATAGTCTTCAATTTTTAAAGAAGAATGGTGTTCCTAGTTTCTTGGAACCATTCCAAATAAGTTGATCCAATGTGATGCTTGTATCCATGGCAAACATAGTAAGCAACATTTACATGATTCCAATTTTAGAGCATGTAGAAAACTAGGGGTGATTCACTTTGACTCATGTGGCCCCATGCCTATTGTTTTTTCCAATGGAAACAAGTATATCATGAATTTCATTTATAATTACACAAGGATGTGTTGGGTGTATTTGTTGAAATAAAAATCTTTATCCTTTGAAACAATTAAGAACTTTCATATATGGATTGAAAATGAAACACATTTGTAGGTTGGTTCCCTTCATACTGATAATGGACTATAATAGACATCAAATGAATTTGAAGCCTGTATTAGGAAACATGTGATTAGACATCGAACCATAGTTCATACAATCCTCAACATAATGGCATAATAGTTCCACCTATTATGCCTTAATTCCAAAGGCATAAATAAAAAGATCGGTGCATGGAGTCGAAAGTGCATTTTATTGGGGTACTCAAAGACCACCAAGGAATATCATCTTTATGATGATGATGAAGATGACATTTTTCTTGATATGAATAAAAATGACAAGTCTATTGAGAGAAAACTTGACCATCTGGAAAAAATTTCCCATGTAAATACCTTTCATGAAGTTGATAGTGAGATTCCATATCTTGAAGGGGGGATCCCTATTTTGGGTCAATCTATAGAATCTCCTTTTGCAACAGTATCTCCCCCTCATGGAAAATTCTTGCCACTTCACCATAATCGGAGGTTCAAATGGATGATGTGATTGAGAGGATTGGAAAACTGAACTTGAAGAGAATGAAGCTCCACCAGCTGAGAAACCTGGAACTTCACAAAAATATCTAAAATGCATCACAAATACACTTGAAAGTGTCCATCATGATGAAGTTGGAAACAAGGGAATAATAAGTTTGACCAAACAAGAGAATGGAGGAGATGCAAATAATTGAAATTCAGGTGGTGTAGAAGATATAGATGTCTCATATGATTGTGAATTGAATTTATTTTCTAAACTTGAAATGACTTCCTTTGAAGAAGATACTACTCATGATGAGTGGAAAGGAGACATGCAAAATGAATATGATGCTCTCACTGAAGAATGGGAATGAGACGTTGGTGGATCCCACATTTGAAACCAAACCAATTAACTGCAAGTGGGTCTACAAGAACAAGTACAGATCATATGGCTCACTTGACAAGCAAAAGGCAAGGCTTATGGAGAAATGTTTTGCACAGAAGGAAGGAATTGGCTATAGAAGACTTTCTCCCCCACAAAAAAAATAGGATACCATCCGCTCTTTATTGTACTTGGTTGTATACAATGGGTGGAATGTCTAGTAGATGAATGTGAAGGTTGCTTTATTGAATGGAATTGGAAGATAATTTCTTCATGTCTTAGCCCAAAGGCTTTGTTGTGAAGTTAGTTCAGTGCAAATGGATCTCCAATACCAAGCTAGCAGCCGATGGAACCACAACCAAGTACAAGGCTCGATTGGTGGAAAAGGGATAATCACAAGTTCATGGGATGGACTACAATGAGACATTCGCTCATGTTGAAAGAATGGATTCTATAAGACTAGTTTTGGCCATTGCAACTTCAAAGAGGTTGGAAGTACATCACATGGATGTGAAGAGTGCCTTCCTCCATGGTGACCTGGAAGAGGAGATCTATATGAGACACCCTAAGGGGGACACTGAAGATTCATCCTTAGTTTGCAAATTGAGTAAATATCTCTATGGGATCAAGCAAGTCCCAAGGGCATGGTATGCCAAGATGGATTCCTTCCTAATGTCACAAAAATTTGAGAGATCTAACTACAATGTCAACATGTAGTAGAAAGTGGGATTCTTGTTGTTGATTGTTCTATATGTGGATTACTTGTTCATTAATAGTAGATATGATGCTGGATTAAGAGGAATCAACTTAGCTTTGAGCGAAGCATTCTCCATGACTGATCTAGGACTCTTAAAGTAATTCATTGGTCGTGAAGTAAATACAAAAGCTTCAAGAATCATGATTACATAATCTAGATACATTGGAGACTTGCTCAAAATATTCTACATGACTAATTGTAAAGCAACACCCTTTTCCTTCCTATATGACATCAGGTTGAAGAAGGTGGTTCGACACCACTGGTTGACAGTACACTCTACAAGTGACTGATTGGTAGCCTATTGTACCTCACCCATTCAAGGCCGTATTTATATTATGATGTGAGTGTTGTTGCCAAATACATGGAAGAGCCACATGAGTTGTATTGGAAGGCAACAAAGCACATCTTGCATTATGTGCAAGGTACGAGGGAGTTTGGGATCCATTATTGTGCTGGTGCAAAACTAGATATGATTGGTTTTACTGATTCAGAATGGGTTGGTGATAGTACTGACATGATATCTACATCAGGATTTGTGTTCATGTTGGGATCTGGACCAATCTGCTAGTCAAGCAAGAAGAAAGCAACTCTTTCTATCTCTTCAGCTGAAGCAAAGTATCGGGGGCCTATAAATGCAGTTATTCAAGCAGTTTGGTTGCATGGGATTCTGAAATATTTTGGCATTTACACTTCTCCTTCAATAGAACTCTATTGTGACAATCAGAGTACAATCAAGATATCTAGTGACCCATTTCAAAAGCAATGGACCAAGCATATTGAAGTCCACAAGCATTACATTCGGGAACTAGTGCATAGTAAGGATATCACTCCACATTACTGCCCTATAGAAGAGAATATTGCAAATATATTCACCAAGTCTTTCACTAAAAATAGATTTGTGTATCTCATATCTCTTCTTGGTGTAAAGGCTTGATGCAGTTATTGTTGCTGATTTTCCTGCTTATTTTGAGGGGGGTTTTCCCCATGAGGTTTTTCACATTTCCTTGTTTGTTAAGAAGTCATTTTTATTCATTTAGATTGTATGGGTGAACTTTGGCCTTAGTTTCCAGAGCCTAGGTTGTTCAAAGTTAGGATTAAAGGGGGGTGTTAGGATTAATTAATCCTCCCTTTTCCCACATAGTCTATTTTTCCTTTTTCCTAGATTAGGAGGTCATTACCACTTCGTTGGTGCCACCTACCACTCACTCCACCTTTCTGCATGAGTTTAGGAGCTCCAAGGACCGATCCCTATAATTTAGGAACCCACTCTGAGTGCCACCAACAGTCTCCAACAGTTGACTTTAGTAGGTATTCAATTATATTCAGTTATGCTTTGATTCACATTAGTTAGTTCAATCTCAGTCACCCTAGTGCCATTTTGCATGATTTAAGGGAGGTTGGGTGCATTTACTCACCTACACTCATCATTTAACTAATTGTAAATCAATTCAGTGATCTGGATTTGCATTAGTGAGCTCTAGTGGTGATTTTCCCACATTGAGTTAGCACCAAAGTCAGTTTGAGTTGGTGAATTAGAATCCTCCCCAAGGCATTCAAATTCTACCTATTGTATGATTATTGTATTACAGAGACATCATTAATTATTCATGTATTGTTATGTTGACCATTTTTTCCTCATGTGTGTGTAATTTCTACCATGAATCTATTGATCTGTTTACATTGAATTTTTCATTCTTTTGCAACCTTTTCTTCACATTGCTTTCATTCAGGCCTGAGGATCCATGCTTCACTAAAATTCACAAAGACTGCTTTCTCAGTTGCCTTTATGGGGTTTGTGATACATGCATTTGTGGGTACAAATCTCCGGTGTCATAACTAAGTTGCTGAAGGTCAAAGGATTGTTGTAACCAGGGGAAATTTACTTATTTTTCAACATTAATTCTACGAATAACTCACTCAATGTGTACTAGTGTTCATTGATGGGTTTCTTATCATGGCAGAAAGCCTCGGGCGAATTTTCCTCACATGGTGTATTTTTGTTCTAAAGCAATTACTTGGTCATTTTTTCTTCTTCCTATCAGTTATGAAAATAGGGTTGTACCATCTTCAAACCATTTTCTTTTGAGATGTTGGTGGGTCTCTAGCTTTACCCTGTGGGTATATGGAATGCTTTCATGTGTTGTTTGGTTTGTGAGTGACAACACTCATTTGATATCATATTGGATGATTGCGTATTTTTTGTGTCTCTTCTACTAATCTCAACACTTATGGAAACTGCTCTCAAAGGCTCTACACAAGCATAAGTGCTAGAAAATTTGGATACTCTTTCTAAAAATCTATTAACTCATAGAATACCCTTTCCCCAAAACCAAAACTTTAGAACCCTAATAAGTTATGCTTGTTCGTGATTTATAATTAGGTTGTCTTTTTTCTAGTTGAATTCTCTGTTGGTCATTATGCAAAAGTATGCCATCAATGTTCAGGATACACCTATGCTTAGACCTCAAGATAGAGCCTAAAGTGTTTCTTCTCTACTCCAATCAAAGTTGCAATCAAGGATATTTTATCTTGTATTGGCTTTGTTACGGTCCTTCTGGAAGCAATTTAGCTTCACTGTTATTTTGGCTCTTGCAAAATCGTCTGTGATGTATGTGGGGCCCCTTGTAATACAAAGCTTCATAGATGTTTCCACAAACAAAGAGGCTCCGTGGTACATTGGAATGGAACTTGTTTTTTTATTGTTTCTAGCTAATATTTCTGAAGTGATTATAGATCATCAATACAATTTTTTGTGGCAGGCTTAGCGTATCAGTGCAATCATCGCTAATTTCTACAATTTACCAAAAAGGTTTATGCCTTTCCAATTTTGCTAAGAAAATCCATGGAATGGGAAAATCATGAACTATATATCAGTTGATGGGGATATAGTGGAATGGGAAAATCATGAACTATATATCAGTTGATGGGGATATAGTGACTCGTATGGTTCAAAATGTACACGACCTTTGGTCAATACCAGTTCAAATATCCATTGCCTTGATTATTCGCTTTGGTGTGATTCGACTTGTTGTGCTGGCTGGCTTGGATACGATGGTAATTTTGATGGTTATTTGTCTATTCATAGCCGCTAAACAAGATAAATATATGGTACATGTATTGTCTTCCAAATATAACCGTGTGACGGGTCACTAATGAAGCAATAAGCAACATGAAGATTATGAAGTTGCAGGCCTGACAAAATGGTTTCATAGTAAAGTTGATGCTACTCATGCTAAATAACACACTTGGATAATGAGGACTATGTATATTTCTGCTATAACCATTGTTCTACTATGGTTATAACCTCTTGCAGTTTCTGTTATATCATTCGTCTCACGCATACTGATGCATATAGAGATGGTGCAAATATCTCAATATATTTGCACTTTGTTGTGCATGCCTCAAACAAGATTGTGTTGTCAGTTCCCCTAAGATCACATCGCACTTATTTGAAGGTAAGGTGTATTGAATCTTTACATACAACTTAACTAATACTCCAAGTCAAACCATTCAACACACAAAGGACAAGACACCATTCCGCTGCAAATTATGAACTTTATTTAGTGATATTTTTTGTCATAGTATTTTCATTCTCTTTTATTAGATTACTTCATATTTACAATTTTTCCTTATATGTAATCTCTCACGTTATTTCTTGCTCTTTGTGCATCTTTAGCGAGTCATGTTTTTCACATAATTTTGTGATCCTCATACAATTTTTATGCTCTTCAAAAATCATACAAAAAACAAGTGCATGAATACACTTGCATATTTAAGAATAAGTACATAAAATAGTTAAAGGATGAATTCTCTTCAGATCAACATGAGGGTTTAACCAAGAAGTTAATAAAAAATTTAATTAAAACTTCCCAATTTTAACACTTGCTTCTGGTTTCTTTGGTTGATAGAAACACACATGCCTGAGATTTTTAATAGATACAAAATCAAATGAGAAGTCAACTTTAATCAGAATCCAATAAAAGAACCAATTAGACATGACCGATTTGATTATTAGGAACTGTGACAAAGCTTTTGTGTAGCAAAACTACTCAATATATCCAAGACCATGCATCTTGATGTGGTTTTTGAAGTAATCCTTGAGTGTGGCATGAGAAAATAATGCATCCTCAAAACTCTAGTCCAAACCCACATTGTTCCCCATTATTTCAGGTACTGTGAGTTCCCTTCAAATGCTTCCCAATTATTAGACAATCTCACGATGAGCTGTATGCCATAATTCTTCTAGGCCTTATTGATTACAAAATCTCAATCCTGACAAAATAGAAATATATTTATATGTGATATTGTGCTAGAGATTTAGGTGTTGATCTATAATAAATCCATTTTTTAATAATAGATTGTCCATGCCCATAAAAAATAAGCTAGAAGCACCACGATATTAATATGGAATGTATATGTCTACACATCCATTTATATGTAGGAGTATTATGCCTGTAGGAATATTACGCCACTAACAATTTGTAGTTCAATAGGTTATTGCTGGTCATCCAAGATTTTCCATACATGCAATCTCACATTGAAGACATCCTCATCGTAAATTCCTGTGTATTTTTTAATACCCCTCCATCCTCCATCATTCAAAGCCAAGATTCATCCTTTCGTGAGCCATAGTGATCTTTATTTGGTATGTAACCCTCATGTTTGAGATGGAGAAATGTTGTTTTACTCCATATATTCTCATTTTTATTAGAGGAGTCCCATATTCACAGATTCCCAATTTTCCAAATTGGAGGAGAAACTAATGGGAAGAGAAATCCCTAATGGAGAAAAATAATAACATGCCTACGAATATGACTAGATATATGTGTATCACTTTGTATTTGACTTACTAGGATTGTATACAGGACGTATTATCATATTTAACCAAGGAGTTCATGAAAATTTTAATTAAAAACTCCCAGCAATATCAGAGGAGTCTCAAAGGAGTGTAGAATGGCCACACAAAAGGTCAGGATCAAGGCATGGGAATGTGACATAGCCCCTTTTTCTAGTCACTGAATGATAAGTTCCTTACATTGGCATTTTCAATATCTAAAGAGGGTAAGCCTCTGGAAGAACATCAACATAACATATATGGTTGGGAATTCATTGTTCCCAATCGTGAACCACCAACCAAAGGTCTGGGAAGGGCTATTTAACAATGGTAAAGATGACCCCTTGCACCTGGAAGGGCTATTTTTTTAGATCCTAGTATGTGAATGCCCAAGATTAAACCACATCTCTCTTTGTAACTTTGGTTGATTATATTTGTTATTTTGTAGAAACCCTTGCCTTATTTTACAACCATTGATGTTGAGGGTGGTGTTGTTACCCACTCTAGTGAGACAAGAACTACCCCTAAATAGAATAGACACCACAATCCCAATGGCCTAATCATATTGGCCCAACATGAGGCCACATCTACCTTGATTCTTTTGGTTACTCCCCATGTGTGTGCCTTGGCCTTGTTGTCCTTGGATGAAGGGTCTCCACGAGGATATCTCATTCCATGATCTTCTTGCCCTTGGCAAGAGGGAATCATGTGTTCTCCGTAGAAAATTTTAGTGTTTAATGTCTTTGAAAATTTTAGTGGTGTTTAAGGTCTTAAAAAAGAAATTGGGAGAATATAATTCTATGTGAAATAGTGTTTAGCCTATGCTTTTATACAAAAGGAAACATTATTGCAAAATTTTTCCTTGAAGTCTTTATTTTTGCAAATAGAAAGTTCATTAGATTTGTACTCAAATTTTAAAAATATCTAGAGTTTGTTAGATTTGACTTCAAATTTTTTAGGAGTTTGTAAGATTTGAGAATTTATGGAGTATATGTTCTCTCAAACTTATGAATTTCTCTACTTTATTCTCATATTTCATGTTGGATTCAATGGTAAAATTGCTTTTATTTTTATTTTTTAATTTCATGAACCATATGTTCTAAAGGTTTATTTCCAATATTTTATGATTCTGTTTTTTTATTTGGGGTTTTGGTTCTATTCATAGCAAATTTTAGTAAGGCTTTAGTACATCTCATTATTTCTCAAAAAATACAATTTAATGTGAAAATAAATAATGTGTATCCCATGCTTTTTTACAAAACGAAACTGGATTGCAAAAGTTTTCCTTCAAGTCTTTACCTCTGGATATTTAGAACATCCACCAAATTTGAACTCATTTTTTAAAAATATGTGGAGAGTTTGTTGGATTTGACCTCAAATGTTTTTAGAGTTGGTTGGATTCGAGAATTTATGTAGTAAATGTTCCCTCAAATTTGTGAACTTCTAAACTCCTGCCTTCAAAGTTGAGGATAATCTTTCTCGGCCAATTCTTTTCTACTTTATTCTCATATTTCATGTTGGATTCAATGGTAAAATTGTTTTTATTTTTATTTTTGAATTTCATGAACCATATGCTCTAGGTTTATTTACAAATTCTTTTTTATTCTATTATTTTGTTTAGGGTTTTGGTTCGATTCATAGCAAATTTTAGTAAACCTCTAGCAATTATTTATGGTTGTCAAAATCTCAAAATGTTTCAAAAAAATAATAGCATTAGTTTTAAAACTGGAATGCCACAAGAAAAACAAGGTCCATATACAGATTTCTCATGTTCCAGATACCAATTTGTTTACACCAGAACTTAATGCTAGCGATCCAACTTGAGAAGCCATTTTTAAAGCTCTAAGATCATTTGGTGGATAAGTAATTTCAATTCTTGTTGTGGAGCAAGACCAACCTTTGATGAATTTTTTCATATCATGATTTTGCTTATAATGTAAAATGAAATCCTAATATTTCACTTAGACTTTTAGTAAGATTGCACTTAAAAAAGCATTGAGAAGACAAGAATCAAGGATAGTGACCTGCAAAGCAGAGTCACATTAACGTGGAAGGAAATCCTCACCAAAGGATATGACATTTACGTCATATGAAGAGAACAATAAAGAAGAATTAATCCATTAAGCTAGCACATTAATTTCATGTTTGAGATTAATTGAGACAAAGGACCTGTCCAACTTTGTATTTAGCAAAAATAAGATATAAGCTCTTTTATGTTTTAGAACCCTAATGCACTTTTTTTTGTATAGATGCGGTAATTTTCAGCATGGTAGCATATTGGATTTTTTATGCAGTATATAGTGATTTTTTTACAACAATTTGTTTAGTCGCTTTAATATCCGAGAATTGACGAATGGGGATGCAGCTTGGAGTTCAAGATATTGTAAATAAATAAATAAAAATAAAAGGTTGAAGGCTTGGTAAAGGAAGTACCTTGAATTTACTTGCAAAATGAAACCATTGCGCGATTAGTTCAAGTTAAAATAATTATTTCATTTCACTTTCTTATGAGAAGAAATCTTCATTCCTAAATACCACATTACTCAACATATTTCTTATGCTTCCTAATGGGACTTTAAAATCTCCAAAATGGAAATTACAAAGAAAATGAAAAATGATCAATGTGATAACCTTCTTATGTAGATATTCATGTAAATGATTTACTTAAAATATATAATACTTACTAATTAAATTGTCCATCAATCAGATTATGGAAGTACAAGCTATCCAACAAATAATAATTAAATTTTTAGGAATGGCTCGTAGTGCTTTGTGCTCTTGGACATTGTTGGTATTAAACGAGTTTAGTTTTGTATAGCATGAGCAATGTTACTTCTAAGATGGTAATGTTTTAAGGTTACAACTTCATCCCATATTATTAATAGTCTTGCATGAGGACACCACGAGTAATCTATTCAAGGGGATTATTGTTGTACAAAGTCCTTGGAATGATCTGTGCTTTGCAAAGCAAGCCATTTTTAACCTCAAATCTCAAGAAGCAAGTTGCTATTTCAAATTTAAACAGACATATTTTTAGTTATATTTTCCCCATTTATGTGGGAATCTAGGCTATTTAACAACTCCTATGGTGATTTCTTACAAAGAACGAGATTTACCAGGAAGGAGGTATAAGCCTAATTCTATCTCAGTATTCAAAGAACAAGATTTCAACTGAGAAGAATAGCTATATGTTAAAAGCTTCTCCATAGTTTAATGTCATTGGTTGTGTTGACTACAATGCTAAATCTTTGGTAGGAATGTAAAGATTGGAGCATGCAGTTTTAATATTTGCAATATTTGATCAATGGATGTTGGTTAAAATATCATCCATAGGCATAATATTTGCATGATATATCATGGGTGCCAATAATTTGAGGCTATATCTTCGTGTTTATGCCTATATTCATACATATGAGTCACTCTAGCGACTATAATAACATAATCAATTGAACAAGAAAGTCTAAAATTCATAATTTTAGACTATTCTCCATCTAAAAAGCCTATTTTTCAGGCCCAATGAGAAATTTGTGCACAATTACTCATTGCTTTGAAACTGAGGAAAAAGAGCATAACTAACAATATTAATCAGTAAGGCATTCAAGGTACATTACTGCATTATGAATTCTTGGCATATGAATAAACAAGCAATTGTGTACTCTCTGATGTGTTATCTCATTTTTTGAAGGTAACATGAGCATACAGAGGATGAATGATTGAGACTTTTCCTTTTTCATGTATTTCAAGGCTAATGAAGTCTAACAAAGATTGTAGTGAACTTGGGAGATTTGGGATAACTAGAATCCCCCCATCTCCAAGGTTTGGTTCTATTTCTTTGCACATGCATATTTATGTTTTTGTATCTAAATTTTGTAGTTCATTCAATGGAGTTTACTGGATTGGAGAGTTGAAACTGAAATATGTACACAGGGGAGTTCCACAAATTGAAGTCACTTTTGAAGTGGATGGTAATGGTATCCTGAATTTTAAAGCAAAGGACAAGGGCACTAGAAAATCTAAAAAGATCATCATAAGAAGTGACAAAGGAAGATTGAGCCAAGATAAAATTGATATATTGGTGAAAGAAACATAAGAGTTCACAAAGGAGGACAAAGATGTCAAGGAATGCATTGATGGCCGAAACTATTTGGAAATCTAAGTGTATAATAGGAAAACCATAATTAACAATAAGGACAAGGTTGTTGCCAAAATCAATGCAAATGACAAGGAGAAAATAGATGTAGCATTGAAGGAGGCCCTCGAATGGCTAGATGAAAACTAGTCAATCGAAAAGGAAGATTGCGAGGAGAAGCTCAAGGAAGTAGAATTGGTTTGCAACCCTATTGTGACCAAAATCTATCAACAATTAGGAGGAGACATTTAGGATGATGAATCCAACGAGGAAATTTAAATGGGTTTTAAAAATTAGTTTCATTTTGTGACGACAATAAAAAAAAGTTGTGGCTAGGCCACAACACTCTTCTTTTATTAATTTTATATGGTCAGAGTAATGTAATAGTTGAACATCCACACAAATACATCATTCTTTATAGGATGAGTAATGTAACGGTTGAATTGTCAAATTCGATGAAGCATAGGACCATCATCCTAGATGAATAAATGAGAAGAGAATGCTGCAAAAGAGAGAGAAGAATGTAGCATAGAATATTCAATTAATCATGTCACAATTGCACACACATGGAGACAAAATTGGAATAATATGATTATAGTCATGAATCAGTAATTAATATGGAATACACTGGTTGTACATATAGGAGAATTTGAATGCCTAAGGTAGGATTCAAATATACCAACTCAAACTGACTCCAGAGCTAACTTAGTGTGGGAAAATCACCACTGGAGCTCGCTAATGCAACTTCGGATAACTAACTTAGTCTACAATCAGTTAACTGATGAGGGTAGGTGAGAAAAGGTGCCCACACTCCCTTCAATCATGCAAACTAGCACTAGGCTAACTGATTATGATCTAACTAATAGTAGCTAGAGCATAATTGAACATGAATCTATGGTCAACTGAAGGAGACTGTTGGTGGCACTCATAGTGGGTTCCTAAATTATAGGAATTGGTCCATGGGGATCTTAAACTCATGCAATTAGGTGCAGTAAGTGGAAGATGTCCCCTAGGTGTGTCCCCCATGCACTAGTGGAGTGATGAATATCCCCTAATCTAGGAAAAAAAGACAATTAGACTATGTGGTCAAAGGGAGGATTAATAATAATCCCAACATGAATATTCACACCAGTAAGTCATTCTTTTTAGGAAGACCATTGCAGCACCAAGACAATGCTTACCATTTAGCATCTATTGGTGATTTGATTTTCTCAAAGGAAAGGAATCTCTTGAGCTTTTTTATCTGTGAATACTTAATTTTGTTATAAATGATATGATATTCAATTCACTGATGCAATTTTTCGTTAAAATGTTTCCCGTTTTTTAGGAATGTGGATTTACAATAGCAAGATTGCAATGCTATGCCTTTTTGGATCTATTCATCCATAATAAATAATTGTTTCCATTATGAGAAAATCTATGGATTATTCTATTGTGTTATTTTAACTTATTGAATGCAATGAAAGGTGGAAATGTACAGATAACATGAGAGTAGTTTTAATGGAAGTGGATGTCAAATTAGAATAAAATTTGCATGGATTTCCTTTCACATTTTTTAAGAAAAGAATGAGTAATGAAGAAAAATACACTTTATGGGACTGCATGGTGTGCATTCATAAATAACATTGCTATATAACTATTTAAACAATGGATTTAGAGAATTCATAAGATATCTCAAGGACAAGTTGGTTTAAGGAGAATAAACATGGTATTAGTGTTTTTCTAGTTTTAAAAAGTGTGGATATGTGGTAATCTTAACTTCCTAGACCCCAATTCTATTGGGAGTAAAAAAAATCCTTGAGAAGTTCTTGAATTTTAGGAATACATGGACTCTTATCAATAAAAACAATTTCATCAATCTGACTCTTTTCTATCCTAGCATCATCCTTAGCCTTCTTCATGGGACCTATTATTTTCCAAAAAATTTCATTGTTCAACTCCTCAACGCAAGCCTTTGTCATAGGCTTAGAAAGGTCTATGCCATTGAATAGAGATTCAATCTCTACTTGGACCTAGTGCTGGTTACTTTGGGCTCTTTTACCTCATTTGCATTCCCTTTTTAGTTAGCCCAATGCTTTGTTGTCCTTACTAATATCCTTTTCGTGCTTCTTCTTGATCAATTTGATGAAATATTCCATAATCCTTTGGTCAAATTCCTCGCCTTCATATTAATGTACATCCCAATAAGTTCAAATCTCAAAAGCCAATAATAAACATCAAATGGAAACCACCATTATGTAAGTATTCAAATTCCTAATGCAAAATTGCCAAACAGAGAGTTCATAATAATTACCTCCAATATCAGTACTCATTGTTTGTAGACAAAACCTCAAAAACTATGTTATTAATAGTCATAATGCTAACATCAAACGTGCCACAACCCTTATAGAACAACAATGTTTTTAACTATTAATAATTCAAATTAAAGAAAATGATTAAACATCAAATATTAAACTTTTGTTATTATTTATATTATAAATAAAGGGTGAAAATAACACAATTATAGAGATGTAAGTTTTCATATACATACAATTAAATATTGAGATAAAATCCAAGGAAAATAATCTAAACTTTTATATGAAAAGTAAAAATTTACATTTTGTATTGTGTCAGGAAGCACTAACCTAAAAAAAATAAACTTTGAATAAAAGTTTATAAAACAACTTTTTATTAACCTTGTCTATAAACTTAAATCATCTTAGCAATAAGCCTACACTAAAAAAATAGTCCTTCAAGTATCTACAAACAACATTAGTACAATACTATAACAAAAGAATAACATTTCCTTGGGAAATACATCTACATGTTTTTTTTTCAACTTGAGCTGGCTCTGTGCTATTCCAGCATTGGGAATCAAGAGTATCCCAAGCCCCTCAAAGCAGACAGGTGACCTATGCCCCACCCCTCTCACCAATATAGATACTATTGCGCCATTCCATCTACATGTTTGTATGTACAAAAACACCAATCTTCCAACAAATATATATATGGATTGATAAACCTATGGATTGATAAACCTTTGACTACTATTAATATAAAGCCATCAATCTTTCATTTGTAATTTAGATGAAATGCTTAAGGACATAAAAAAGGCCTATTTTAATTCTTACCGCAAATTCTACTTTCTAGAAAAGTATAGCATGCATTTTTCTTTAGATGCTTTCAAAACCCATTCATAAGAAAGAAAATAGCAGTAAAATATCTCTTCTAAAGAAATAAAATTGTATCTAATGCTTATGCATGGATAGAAATTATATGTAGGATAAATGGAGAATCTTTATGCTCAAACTTTTCTTCAAAAACTTTCCATTTCTGTCTTTGAGAAAAAATGCTTAGTTGTTCTGGTTCAACTAGTGTTCACGTTTACCTATGTTTCACCACTTATATATAGTTGTTGTAAAATGGGTCTTAATGATACAACTCTCTATTAAATTTTCAGCATTAGCATAAACTTTATAAATTTGCAAATAAACATAAATAGATCAATAGTGTAGTAGAAACACATTCAGCACATTAGCACACATGGACACAATATTTTTCAGTGGGGAAACCTTCAAAGGACAAAAACCCCAAAAGCATTAATAGCTCATCTCATAAATGAGATGGCTTAAGAAATTCTTCAAAAAGTTCCTCAAATCTAGATGTGGATTTTGACCACAGTAACTGTAAAATTCATCAGTAAAAATTAAACTGATTATTTTACCCACAATTTCCAGAAATACAGAAAATTACTAATTTAGGGCTTTCTCAGAAAAGCTAAGATTTTCTCTCTCTTGCCTGAAAATATCAGACTGCTGAAAACTGCCTGAAAATATCAGCCTGTCTGAAAACTGCCCAAAAATATCAGCTTGTTGAAAACTACCCGAAAATATCAGACTGTTTGCAAACTGCCTGAAAATATCAGCCTGCTGAAAACTGCCTGAAAATATCAGACTGTCTGAAAACTACCCAAAAATATCAGCATGCTGAAAACTGCCCGAAAATATCAGACTGTCTAAAAACTGTCTGAAAATATCCGACTACTGAAAATTGCCCGAAAATATCAAACTGCTGAAAATTGCCCGAAATGAAATCTGCCCAAAAAATGGAATGCTGAAGATAGTTGTGCAAAAATGCTGAAGATAGACTTTGCTGATAAAAGCTTAGCTGAGGGTTTGAACATAAGATAGTATTTTTCTCCTATGAGAGCAAAAGTGTGTGTAACAAATGAGAAGGCTTGATTTTCTTTTATAGCCTTTGTTCACCAGTGGACAAGATTAGGAAAAATAAAAATAGTAATATTTCTATTCTTTCCCTAATTTCACTTTCACTTTTACCAAAAAATGTACTTTTATTTTTCCCTACTTTTTTAACAAGTCTTTCTTTAATTAAGAAAAAATAAAAATAATAATATTTTTATTATTTTCCTAATTTCACTTTCACTTTTACTAAAAATGTACTTTTATTTTTTCCTTTGACTTTTATAAGAAGTCATTTTAGGTGGACAAGATTAGGAAAGATAAAAATAACTTTTCCTAATTTCACTTTCACTATTACCAAAAAGGTACTTTTATTTTTTTCCTTTGGCTTTTGACTTTGGTCTTTTACTAAATGCCCCTGTGGTACCCCGTTTTTTTTTTCTTCAAAAGTACATCATCATAAACCAAGAGAGTTATTAATGCTTTTATCTCACACACTGTGTGACACCTAGATCTCGTACCAGGGTAACTTAACCAATGGTAGCTAATCCTTGGAGAAGCACACCAAGCCCATAGATCAAGGGTCAAAGTGCCACACACATGCCTAACCCAGTCTAGGGCTTAACCAGATGTCTACTCAACACAAGGTTGAGTCTACTTAGGGCAGATTTGGGTTTATATCATGGTCCCAGACCATATATCTACCATTCAACAGAATGGTCACTCAACACTGGGTTGAGTCTTCACCATGGTCCCATTCTCCGAAGAGAAGGGCTCTCGATTTTGCTCAGAAAATCAACACTCTCTCCTTCCACTTCTTAACCTTTTATTTTTCTTCTTGTGCCATCAATAATTTCTCATCTTTTACAAAACATTAATTAGATTTTAGTTTTCCCATTCCAAGTATTTCATCCGCATTTTAGTTTCCTCATTGCAAATATTTCACCCTCCAACATTAACTCAGATCGACCTATAAAATCTGTAATTTCTATTGTTTATTTCACAATTAAGCATTAAGCCTTTTGAAACTAGTAAAATCAAGCCAAAACAGGGGAAAATCGTATCCTGTTTACCTAACCCTTACTTAAAGATGTAAAACATACTTTATTTAGAAATGTTGTATTACAAATCTTTGATATCTAACCTGCGCTTCAAATTCGACTGATTGACTGATTCTTGTGAATCTTGGGATCTTAACTAAACAGGCAATGAATTTCAGAAAAACAGATGACCATAAACATCAAGAAGTGCGCTCCGTTCCAACTTTGGTCATCATAAGCTTAAACTCCCCGAAATCCACGAACCCGTCGGAATTCTTATCCACATTACAAATTATCCGTTCAATATCGTCCCCGTTGGCTAATCCAAGCCTGGTAAGCACGCCCTTCAAATCTGCCGCGGAGATCAAACCATCCCTGTCCTCATCGAACACTGCGAACGCCTCCCTCAATTCCTCTTCCTGCTCTTTCCCGGTCGCGCCCTCCATTGTTGGGGCATCGTAGCCATAAAACTGGTCTCCCACCGACCGGTGTAGGGCAGCGAAGCCGTCGAAGTCCAGTCCGTCGGCCCCGTCCTGGAAGTAACCGCGGATCGTTGGTTCCAGATCGGGCAGCGGGATGGGCAAGCCGAGCCTCTCCAAGGGCGTGGCCGAGCTCGTCGACGGAGATCTGCCCGTCACCATTACTGTCGAAGGCGTCGAAGATTTTCCTGAGCCTCACGCTGTTCAGGCTCCCGCTCCGCAGCCTGAATGACCGAGAGGGCTTCGTAGTTTGCCCATCCGGCGACCCGTATGCGGCAGGAACAGGCATCTTCTGTTGATCGGATAGATAGTTGTGAAAGGGATCAAGGAACCTTCAAGGACCTGTAAGGCCACAACAGCCGATAATCTATATACACAACGATGATATATACATACAAATAGCAAGATCAGATCAAAGCAAAATAAAATGTGCTCCAAACGCGCAAAGGTCTCTTATCTAATCGTAAAACAAAAAGCTCTGCAAATACAAAAACTATTGACGTTAAGTGGCCGGTTACAAAGAACCCAGGTTTGGCTGTTGTAGTAAATGATCCCCTCTCTCTCTCTCTATATATGTTTAATTACGGATCCTTAACCAAGAAATTGATCGGTATTTATGGTCAAGAATTTTCTGGTTACAGACAAATAGCCGGCGTGTAGACTCGGCCCTCTAAATGTGCTTTTATTTTTGTTATTGGTATTTGGGCTTTTGATTAGGGTTTCTTAAGGGATCGTATGATGGTTCTCAGAATGTTCTTGGCTCGTTCTTGGCCCGTGCTGGGAAGGGTCCAGTCCGGTCCGGTATTTATGGTAAAGAAGTTCTATATGTGCTTTTAGTTTTTGACTGTTGGGATTTTCGCTTTTGATTAGGGTTTCTTATGAGATCTTACGATGCTTCTCAATATGTTCTTGGCCCGTTGTTGAAGGGTCCAGGCGCAAGCCTCTTCGGGAAGGTCAGCCGTCCACGTTTTAATCCGCACATGCATCATTTTAGAAGGGCATTGGTCCACATATTCAAATCTAACGCTTGCAAGAGTCTAAGTCATATCCGTAAGGTGTTGTCTCAAGTGTCAAGTGGACCTAAAGACTCATCTCAGCCGATTGAACTTTCTCAAATTGTTTCAAATTGTTTCTTCTTGAGGACCAAAAATATTTGTGCCAAAATAATAAAAGACCTTGAACATGTAATGGATCTTGAAGTACTATCTCTACATTTTCTTGACCAAATCCACCCACATTAGGGTTATTGGTTAATGGTTGATCGACCTTGAGAAATTGGCCTCTGTCAAGTGTAGTTTTTTATGTACTAGGTATTTACTTAGTAAAACCATGTTATAGCTTTTTTGTTCATGGGATATTAAATAATACCTTAATTTCACTACATTTTGATAATTACTTACAAAAATCTTTTTGTTAAGTTGTGCTCCCAATACATGTTTCCAATTAAAAAGCCTTTATTTTTACAATATTTTCCTTATTTTTTTAGAACCCCCTTCCTTGGCCTGTTGTTGAAGGGTCCAGGCACAAGCCTCTTCTGGAATGTCAGTCGTCCACGTTTTAATCTGCGCATGCATACTTTTAGAAGGGCATCGGTCCACATATTCAAATCTAACGCTTGCAAGAGTCTAAGTCATATCTATAAGGTGTTGTGTCAAGTGTAGTTTTTTTATGTACTAGGTATTTACTTAATGAAACCATGTTATAGCGTTTTTGTTCATGGGATATTAAATAATACCTTAATTTCACTACATTTTGATAATTACTTACAAAAATCTTTTTGTTGAGCCGTGCTTCCAATACATATTTCCAA
Source organism: Pseudotsuga menziesii (assembly GCA_001517045.1). Taxonomy (NCBI): domain Eukaryota; kingdom Viridiplantae; phylum Streptophyta; class Pinopsida; order Pinales; family Pinaceae; genus Pseudotsuga; species Pseudotsuga menziesii. The sequence goes on from LPNX011003555.1 coordinate 75,647, forward strand.
TTAAAAAACCTTTATTTTTACAATATTTTCCTTATTTTTACTAGAACCCCTTTTTTATACCCTCCAATACCTATAAACCCCCCATATCCTATTCTCCGCCCCCCAATACCTACAATATATTGACCTTAGTTTTCACAATTAAAAACCTCCCTTTTATAAAAGAAAGGGATAAGATATTGCTCAACAAGGTGAATCTAAGCCGCTTCTATGTCTTCTAAATGTCCTTTCTTTAGAGGATGAGTCATCCGACCAAAATTGGATATGGCTTTGGTAAATAAGTTTGTAAGTTAATGATAGAGTTGTGAATTTCATCAAATTAGGTTTAAATCTTAACTAGACCTTGCACTTTTATTGTATCAAGAGGAGTTAGGTGCTTTGAGGTATGGGGAAGATCTTGTCATGTGACTTAAGGTTACAAAAAAAAAATATATATATATAAAATAAAAAAAATAAAAATAAAAATTTGAAAAATCCATGTTGACTTAAAAAATAAAAAAGTTTAAACTTAAGCCCAAACTATTAAGAAAAAGAGGGATTAAATTTCTTAACTTTAACATCAAAATTTCCATTTCTAATATACTACCAATGATTTCACAACCCCTTTTTGCACAAGTGTGTGAGAAATCACAAATAACAAGCTATGTATTTTAAAGATTTCTGGTGGGATTCCTTGGTAGTAAGACACTATAAGTCTATGCTCTTCTTATGCAATAAATTCTTGGTAAATGATGGATCACTTGAGGGTCTATTTAGCATAAAAGGGGATGTGTTGTGGAAAAGAGTGCATAAGAGTGATTTATTTCCACTTGGTTAGGGACAAGGCCTTGTAGGCTACAGCAAGGCCTTAGTATTAGGTGCTCCTTTGGGTGGTTTATAAGTGCTCCAAGTGATTTTGCAAATGGTTGCTAATTGAAATAAATAAATAAACAAATAAAATAAGAACAAAATTAAACAAAATCGAAAAGGGGGTAAGAGATGCAAACTCCAACAACCAATAGATGTCAAACCACTTCTTATATTGCCCAATGGTTAAACATATACAACACCGTGGAGATGTGAGATCAAAATGGAGGAAAACAATCTTCCTAAGGGAGGTCTATTTAGTTCACGTTAGATGTCAAGTGGCTTAAAGAACAAATGAGGAGAACATTATCCCCTTGGAGGAAGGAGACAATGGAGCTTGATGAACACTAGACAAGGGGGAAGTGTGGGTTATAAGGGAGCTCAAACACAATTCCAACAACATAACTTTGCCCTCAATTTTCTCTTGCAATTAGCATGTCCATGGCTTTATTTTATAAACCAAGAGGTGGCTAGGAAATAACATGATGTCAATGTGAACTCAATGATCCATGATTTGGCTCCAAAGTACATAAGAGAATCCATTTAAGGCAACCAAGTGTCTGAAGAGATAAAATTCAAATTCCTAGGGGAGATGGAGCTTTTATGAGCATTAATGCGTAGTTGTTGGGTGAGATTATGTCATTTGTGTCAGTCACACGAATCTCGAAGGGAAATCTACACAGCCTTGCAAGCGTTGCACTGGTAATACACATTGTAGCATGTATAAATAGACTATTAGTCACGTGATAGTGTATTTTGACTACTTTGGAGGCATTGTTGGACTCAGGTTGCTCTCCGGGGTTTGTGAATATATCTTTGGTTGGATGAATGTTGTATGTTGATGATTCTTTACCGTGCGAATTGTGAAAATGTTGCAGGTGTATGAGATTACTGTTATAACATATTCTCATTAATGTATTAGGTTCAGAGGGTACTGTAGAGTCGAAAATGCATCATTGTTTCTTTTTTTGTTATCTCTGTTGCACTTGAAAGCATTTGAAACACAGGTGGACAAATACATCTTTCTCAAGGGAGAAGGTTGTTGGTAGCGGTGACTGAAAGTGTTATTTTTATACAAGCGAGGCGGGCATTCCCATGCTCGTGAATATGGATAGAAGGGCTACAAAATGAAGGGACTCGCGGTTCCCTCATAAATTCCTGATACTTGGCTGAAGGTGGCTTCAAAACATGTGAGAGTACATGAACCTGGCATGGATGTTACTATTGTTGAAAAAGCAAAACTATTCTGAATTTGAAGAAGCCCATAGGGGTGGGTGTCCAGAGTACTGGTGAAGCCACTAGGTTAAGACTACACTCTACCAGATATGCCACTACCATGATTTTCAAACGTGAACATTGCTACCTTCGGAATGTATGACTCCGCTTGATGTGATAGATGTGTTGACATCGAGCATAGGGGAGACCATTAAGTTAAGGAGTATTAATTGCTCTCCTTACTTAGTTCAAGGCAATTCCTTGTAGTGGTTGAAAGGGATCCCAAGGAAATGTTGTAATTGCTTCAACTTTCAAAATATGAGGATTTGATGTCGATGAGAAATGAAAAATGCTAATCAAACTAGGGTCTTATCTTGCAAACCAAGATCATGTTGTAACCAATTGTGAGACTGACTCACCCGACACAAGAATTGTTGGTAAGCCTGGTGTGTCTTGGTTTCTTTTCTACAAGATGTATTGACAACTTTATTATCTCATATTACATTACTTTTCAATGAATATGATGCTTACCAAAGATAACGTACATCAAACATTTTGTGTTTAAGGGAAATGTAGGAGAATTCAAAGTGGTTAGCCAAATGCATGGATATTGCAATTTTCCCAAACACTCAAGGTTGCACCATGTGAGAACTTATCCAAGTGTCACATCATACATGATGATACCATTGACGACAATGGGGAGGCATCCATGTACAAGGTCAACATAGGGAGACATGTGGAGGGCTTTGAGAGTGCCATGTGGCATTGGTATGTAAGGGTACTTGAATGGTCTAAGAACACTTTCATTTTGAAAAATGGCTAACCTTATTGAAAGAAACCTTACAACAAGCTGGTAGAGCCACAATGTTGAAAAGAAGGATTCAACTAGTTATTGAATTAGTGTGTTGGAAATTAATAATTTTGTTAAAAAAAACAAATGAAACTTAATTGATATATCACAATGGAAATAATCTTAAATGAATGAGTTGAATTCAAATATGAACAAGTTTTGTATTTTGCATTTAAAAATTAATATTATGGTGAAGTGTGTGAGCGATTTTTCAAAACTTAATTAAGAAAAAGGAAACTAAAAAAATAGAAAGAGGCATGTTTTACATGGTTGTTTCATGTTTTATTTTTCTTGATTCCTTGTAGGATCCTTTGCCTCAAATAGGTCTTAAGGTCGTTCTCTATCATTTAGGGGAAGCAAGTGGGGAAACCAAGTACTTTCCTAATATGTTAGAAAAAAATAGTGTATATATATCTACAATTTTGAACAAGAATGAAGTATAAATGTTAATTTACATGTCACAATAGTTATCAAATATAGTTGTCATAGAAGGGTAAATTACCGTAAGTGGTCAATTTGGTTATTCAAGGAAGCAATAGAGGTGTAAGGGAAATAAAGGAAAGACATAAACATATGACCCTCATCATAGGGAGTCCCCTCATGAAGTACATATCCTAAAGGGTCATCTCTATCCACTCACCTTGTACGACGAAAACACCAACATCTTAATCCCAATACTCGATGATCTTGGTCAACAACAACCTTGATAACCTCATTGGAGGGTTCTCAAGGAATTTGAGTAACCCCTCATTGGAGGGTCCTATTTGATCTCTCTTTGGAACCTCAATATGTCTCTCTCTCTCTCCAGTTGACCTCATCTTATATCACAAGTTTCGACATTATAAGTCACATTTTTAAAAAATGACTGAAATAGACTTGGTCACTTTTTTGTCAGGCAAAAGAGTGACCTCTGTCGTACTTGGTTGGGAAAAATTAGCAATCCAAATCTCTCTTTTTCTCCAACTGGGTGTGATTGAGGTTCATGCTTGTTCCGTATCCAGGTGTTACCTAGTCGCGCATGTTCATGAATTTCCCACGACCTAGGTAATAGGAAAGGCCTCGAAAAACGAGACCCACACCTAAAACCCTCAAAGGTTCGCAAAGGCACCTTCAGAGCCAAAAATGCAAAAAGTAAATGGAAAAAATTGAAGGCTAAGGTGAGAGAACAAACCTGCAAGTGGTAGAATCCAAATCTAATAGATGGGATGGAAGAAACCAACCATTGGAGATCTAGACCCCATGTGGACCCCACTAGCTCCTCCAATGGTGAATAATGAAAATGAAACCTAGGGTTGTGGGACCCACCCCTTTTATACTTATTTGGGTTTGATTTTCTTCTAGCCTATACTAGCTCATACGACCTCCATTTTATTTTTATGTACCATTTGCATCGTTAGAATGTTGGTTCCACGCTCTTCTTGATTATATGATCCATTTCTCGTAATTGAGAAATTTCTTGGAAATCCCAATTTCCCTCATTTTTCATGCTCATATGTAATTGATACCTTGTCTATATAGTATATGCTACTTTTATATTTGGTTTTCTTTTAAGATGCACTTTTATTTTTTGGTATCATTTCCATGTGTGCATATCAAGGTTGCGATGAGGCTTGTCTCAATGTGTAGCCTCCTGTTACAAGTATATTTCTTCAAACTAACATATAGTTGGTTTACCTCTATAAAACATTATATGCATCAACCTTGTTTGATCCCCAATTCACATGTAGGACCTCCTTTTCATTTACCCTTTCTCGACGATAAAGCCTTCCTAACATGAGTTCCATTTGTTAGTACACTTGTAATGTTGATCTAAGAGGATCTGAAGAAGCTACATAATGAAAGTGCACAAATTATAGAAAGGAAAACACCATCATATACAGATCGATAAGAGATTTATGTGGATATTCGTTTCACCTTAAATGGACTTTGGACAACTCAGAGATTAAACTCTAAAAATTCGGCAAAACAATACTTTATTGTGGATAAATGGCAAAAAGATGCCACATGGCACCACAGGAAGGGGTACCACGTTTCCTGTACGGTGCACAGTGACAGGTTGAATTGGTAGATTACAATTGAGTTGAAAAGTACATGGACCAATGCTATGTTGACATGTGGCGACCCAGTTGGCAAAACGATGGATACATAGACCAACTCAGAGATGCCACGCGGTAACCCAGATGGATACTATATTGTTCTATTTACCAAAAATTATGTTAGGGTGCAGGAATTGAACCCACGAGCTCATGTCCGCCGACCAGTAGAATTTGCTAACGTCCGATATCAATGGAACTTGTTTTAATGTTGGTGAAAAGTTTATTATTATTATTGGAGATTGGTTAAAACGAGGTAAAAGAGCCAAGGTTAAGCCCCGACCATGGTTGTTGTGTGGATCACATGTGACTGTACCTCGACCAAAGATTTGAGGTGCTTATGTATGTGTGTGGGGTGTAGGTTATACATCGTCCAAACTAACTAACAAATCTTATTTTAAGTTTTTGGACTTATGTCCAAAAGGGAGGCACCACCATGGATTCCACTTTGGGTAAACCTTATCACATATGTTGGAGGTTAAAACATTATTTATGTGTGACTTTGGTTTATATGCAAAATTTTGGATGATGGATTGGACTTTGGATAAGTCGTACACCACACTACTCTTGGGATGCGCCACATTTAAAATGGTGATTAAAATTTCTGAACTATATTCCATAAAATATTGGATTGGTATTTATGGAGGTAGTTCGTTTTGTTAGACCGCATTAAAACTTTAGATTGGTATTTATGGAAGTGTTTCGTTTTGTTAGACCGCATTAAGAGTTGTTATGTTTTTTATGCCACATTCATGAAGTGGTTGTAACCAAAGGCCAACGAATGGGCTACGTTTAGTCCATGAGAATCATGCCACCATGGGTAACTTCAAGCTATATAAGCTCATGCATTCTACATGTTTTGAAATGAAGCTCTTGTGCGGTTCTATATGCTCTTGTAGAGAGCGAGTTTGAGCATTCATTTTGGAAGAGAGCTTTATTGCTTTGTAAGAGAGCTCTGAAGGAGTTTCCACATGTTTTTGAAGAAGCTTTTGAAGAAGCTTTGGATTTAGATTGTCGGAGTTTCACAACTTTTGAAGGAATTCGTTTGGAGAATGTAAGCCTAGCTTTAGGATCAAACCTTAGTAGGAGTTTTGAGAGAGCTATGTAGAGTTCGTAAATACAAAGAAAGATATCATCATGATGTTTGGAGTAAGGTCACTTGTGAAGATGCTTTCTTGAATCCTTGATAGGGAGAAGGTACATTTGTATGTAATCAACGGTAAGAAGGTCCCAACATATTTATGAGGAAGATAATGAAGCAACTCGATGTTTGATCGAGCCCAGAGACGTAGCCAAGGGGTCTGGCGTGTTAGTGATTGAGCAAAATATGAAGAAACTTGTTCTTCAAAACTTTAATCCATAATAACATTGCATATAAATCTCATCAATAATCCCAAGACATAAATCAAACCATAAAACACATGATATACCTTGGGAAAACCCCCTACTGATTCAGAGGATAAAAAACCCAAGAAACGATCTTAGAGTATGATAAATTAGTAGCAGAGAATGATTACAACACAAAAGCAAATTGCTTTCACAGAGAGCACCAGAGAGTGGAGATCGAATGGAACACATTATCTAACTTGCCAAGTGCATAGCACTTTAATAACAAGTCAAATTAGGTTTTACAACAAAAATAGAATGGTTGCATGTATCAACAACTTGTTAACACTTTGAACACTGATCCATATTCAATCATGCGCCCCCATGATCTGGTGCAAGGCTGGCACTCCATAATTATCTCCCACAAGAAGATATGTTCCTTCCATTAATTAACTAACTCTAACTGAGTTGTTAACTGAGCTGAACTGAATGAAACTACATGCAAATGAATGGAACTGAGTGTAACTGCATACAACTAAGTGTAACTAAACTAAACTGAACTGAATGTAACTGAACAGAACTGAATGTAATTGAACAGTAATTGAATGTAACCGAACTGAATGTAACTGAACTAAACTAAATGTACTTGAACAATAACTGAATGTAACCGAATAGAACTAGTGCTTCTCCATCAGTGTTTATTTCCAACAATCACTTGCATTAATTTAAGAAGTTGATTCCTTAATTAACTGAACTCGTTTACCATAACTAATACTCAACTGATATCTAATCAATTTGAGTTTACTTGGTGGCAACATATGCAATTCGAGTTCTCTCTCTTTCTCTGTGCTTATATTAAATATCTCTGCATGGTCCATATGTGTTTTCATCAAATAATCATCTTTATCATATCATACTCATAAGATCGTTTCCAAACCTTTGATCATATGTATTGCCCCGGGTCATATAGTCACATGCTAAAGTAAATCACTCTAGGGGTAGCTAATCCCTAAAGGAGACTTCTAGCACATGTTGACCATGACTATCCATACACGGCATAGTATATATACTTTACATAGTAAAGCACACCACCTCACAACATGAGGATATTTGTAGAACTTGACATTACTCACAAGACTCAGCTTGATATTACTCACAAGCTTTATTGCATCACCACCTCAATCATATGAGGATATTTGTAGGACTACACAAGTCTATTGCATCACCACCTCAATCATATGAGGATACTTGTAGGACTACACAAGTCTACCATCCACCTCAATCATATGAGGATATTCATAGGACTACACAAGTCTATTGTCCACCTCAATCATACGAGGATATTCGTAGTACTACACAAGCCTATTATCTTGATATTAATCGCAAGACTTTACAACATCACCACCTCAATCAGATGAGAATATTTGTAGGGCTGCACAAGTCTATTGTCTTGCTATTACTCACATGACTGGAGAATGACTCCTGATGTTGTAATCTCAACACTCCGTCTTAGCGAGGGAGACATTCTATGCCATACCAAGATTATCTCGAAAGTGTTTAAATTTTGTCACAAATAGAGGCTTGTCACAAATTTGCAATCTGCTCATCATTACCTATGCATTGGAACTCATGACCATGACTTCAATGAAGTAGAACTTCATCTTGAATGTGTTTTATCATAAAACACATATAGGGTTTTCGAGAAATCTTGACTATTAACTCCTAATGACTGTAGGCTCAAGTCTTTCACCCTAGTAGGTAGCATTCCAAGCTACACTACTCCTCAGTATGTAGAACTATCCGCAGAACACATTTTTCTTTTGTAGTACTCTCATACATACATCTTTCTTCTGTAGTACTAGCCGTAATACACTTAGCTTTTGTAGTACTAGCCTTAAATTACATGGTTTATCTCAGGCTAAAACAATAGCTAGATAGCACAATCAAATAATAGATATGCCATGTATCAAATACAATAAAGAGCCTATTCTAATGTGCCTCAAAGGTACTCAAACATATGCTTAGTAGTAAGCATAAAATACAACAAGTCTGCTAAAAGACCAACCGACTACTTACACAAAGTAGCATCATCTAGATCCAATCCAGAATAAAGTTTCTCTAAACTAGAAACCATGGATTTTTTAAATCCATCACATACAACATTATACAACAAATGTGTAATAACATGCAGAAAGAAATACTTATCTTTTCTTTCACTCTTCAACATTTGTTGACTTCTTGAGTCTTCTGTTATCTGGAGAATTTCTTTGTGAGCATGCCATTCTCTGTGATGTCCTTCAAGTCATGATCACTTTCTCAGTGATCCTTCTCTTTATATTTGCAGCACCCCAATTACCTCTTCGAGAGGTTTTAACTGTTCTCTAACAGTCCAAACTATAAATAGTATCTAAGACTTTTGACCATGTCTCTTCTCATGTGGATTCTCTCCACGAGCTATCACATCCCTCAGCCTCCTAAGTCATGCACGATGACTAACTGGTGGGGACTTTATCTGATGTCCCCTATGAAGACACATCAATACTCCCTCTTCAACTAGAGGAGTTATTATGTACTATACCAATCTTTTCCAAGACAGAGGCTTAATAAGAATGTTGTCAATGCCGCTCATATATGGATATGTGAAATGTCTCGAATATAACTGACTAGAACCCTTCAAAGCTTTACTTCTTTTCAACATGCTCTATCTAGAGCAACACATGTGATCTTCCTCAATCACTATATTAGTCAGATTTCATATATATTTAAAACTCTCTTTTACTGATCAAGACATATATGAGTCCACATACACTTGTACCAAGTAGGTACCACAACACATACTTTGTACATGTCTATGTACAAACTGCAAAGTACATAACAGATCTTGGGACCTGTGACTAACCAAATACATCTCAACTAACTTGAGATCCTCCAAATATGAAATAAGAATTATAAGATTTCATATTTACCTTCATATGTGTGGCCATGGATTTGTAGTCCATCATTCTGAAACTCTTCAGGCTCTTTTACTACACATTTTCCTTAATCGAGGAAAATATTTGTTTGGTGATGGCCACAACACTAATCATAAGAATCATAACAAGATTCTTGAATACACTTCTTAGCTTCCTTTTGAATATGAGCATCATGCATATCTCCTTTTTACAGGAGGTACAACAACCAGTTACACTGGTTCTTCAGGAGCTAGTGAGACTAGCAACTCCCTCTCACCATGCAAATGTGAGAATCATAATATGGGTTATCCATCATGGAGACTTATGCTCATATATATATGAAGTTCTTTGTTCGACACATGAATATAAGTAAGATAGAATATCTTCAGGAGTCTTCACATCTATCAGAATATAATTAAGCCATCTATTTTGTCTGCTTCCCAAGAGACATAGGAACCTCTTGAACTGTTCTCTTCTAGGCTCAACCATCAAAATGACTCCAAAATCATGTCCTTCTTTACTCGTAGGTAAGGGTATATTAATTTTCTCTACAAGACAAATTATTCTCATGGTTAGAACCATTTCATACTCATGAATTTTATTCACATGAAATACTTTCAATATACTGATAAATATTTACCTAGCTATGTACAAGTATTGACCAACCAATTTATCATAACCCATTATAATCTTATGTATTGGTATGCAGCTCTATATCTGTCCAAAAATTCATTTTATGAAAGAAATATATAGCCTTATGTTCATATCCCATGAGGTAAGCATGAAGCCCTCTATCTAGTCAATCATGTAGTGTTATGTTCATAGTTTATGAAACAATCATGCTGCCCTAAATATCATGTATTATGAATGATGTTTTCAACCTTATATCAGTCCTACATAACTCTTATATCAGTCTTATATCATCTCGCAAAATTTGGACTCGCGAGATTGATAACATTCCAATAAAGATAGGAACAACAATTAATAAGATAAACACAATTCCAAATCCAGGAATACAGATTATAATAAAACAGAATTTGATTTTATAAAAGCATATGATAGTTAAATAATCATGCAGCCCAAAATTCATCAATCATGTCCAACTTTCATATATCATGAATTAATCATGTAACTCTATATTTATGAAACAAGCATGCAACTATATATTCATATCTTTATGAAACAATCATGCATGCTCTAATTCATATTTTATAAAATAATGATGCATGCTCCACATTCATATCTTTATGAATAATCATGCATCCTCTATATTCATATTTTATAAAATAATCATGCATGATCTATATTCATATCTTATGAACAATCATGTATCCTCTATATTCATATTTTATAAAATAATCATGCATGCTCTATATTCATATCTTATGAACAATCATGTATCCTCTATATTCATATTTTATAAAATAATCATGCATGCTGTATATTCATATCTTATGAACAATCATGCATCATCTATATGACTGTAATGAAAACATTCAAAAGTATATAGATCTAAATAGCATATAATAAAACATTTGGGTACTTATCTTTTTATTGTTTTGCATGCTCCCTTTTGATCTTTGCTTCTTTGCAGAGATTATTGTAGCCCCTTGGTCTTGATATCTTTGCAAATTTGAGTGCATGCAAGAGGTAACAAATCTCTGCATGGAGAAACTTGATACCATACAACCTGAAGCGAATGTTCCTTTTTCAAAGAAAACTTCATCCAATGATCATCCTCTTCTTTGGATGATATCTCAACTCTATGAGGCTCTCATTATACACAAGATCCATTGAATAATGATAATATCCAACTTACAACTCTTGGGGTTGTTCCATCAATTGGTCCACTTTGGGAAAACGGCCATAACACGAATTCTGAGAATTTCATCTTCAAATACCTGATTGTATCTCTCACATAGTTGCGGATTTTTGAAATGTTCCCGAGCCTAAGGTAAATCATCCCATTTTGGAAGTGGGTTTTCAACCATTTTTTCTGATTCCCCCCAGATTGATCAAAACGTCTCCACGAAATTTGTCTCCAGAAAAGTGACGAAAATGGTGCATGTTGACTTGCTCTTTAATTTGCCCTGCATAAAGAGTCCTCATTCACTGAGGTCAAGTAAACATCTAGATCATTCTCCTCAAGAATGATTCACATTCTTTCCTTCAATTTGGAAGTATCTTGAAATTGGTCTTCCCGTTGTATGCAGATCGATGCCATGGCTCCAAGCTCTTTGCTCAATACTTCTCAAGATCACGTAGGCTTTAGTTACTTACGCAAACTAAGCTCTTGCATGCCCTTGCTTTGATACCATGTTAGTGATTGAGAAAAATATGAAAAAACTTGTTCTTCAAAACTTTAATCCATAATAACATTGCATATAAATCTCATCAATAATCCAAAGACATAAATCAAACCATAGAACCCATGATATACCCTGGGAAAACCCTCTACTGATTCAGAGGATAAAGAACCCAGAAAACGATCTTAGAGTATTATAGATTAGTAGTAGAGAATGATTACAACAAAATATTAGATTGCTTTCACAGAGAGCACCAGAGAGTGGAGATCGAATGGAACACCGCATTTAACTTGCCAAGTGCATAACACTTTAATAACAAGTCAAATTAGGTTTTACAACAAAAATAGAATGGTTGCATGTATCAACAACTTGTTAACACTTTGAACACCGATCCATATTCAATCATGCACCCCCATGATCTGGTGCCAAATTGGCACTCCATAATTATCTCCCACAATAATATATGTGCCTTCCATTAACTAACTAACTCTAATTGAGTTGAACAGAATGGAACTACATGCAACTGAATGGAACTCTATGTAACTGCATATAACTGAGTGTAACTAAATTGAACTGAATGTAACTGAATAGAACTGAATGTAACTAAACTAAACTGAATGTAACTGAACATAATTGAATGTAACCGAACTGAATGTAACTGAGCTGAACTGAATGTAACTGAACAGTAACCGAATGTAACCGAACAAAACTAGTGCTTCTCCATCAGTGTTTATTTCCAACAATCACTTGCATAAATTAAGGAGTTGATCCTTAATTAACTGAACTTGTTTACCATAACTAATACTCAACTAATATCTAATCAATTCGAGTTTACTTGGTGGCAACATATGCAATTCGAGTTCTCTCTCTTTCTTTGTGCTTATATTAAATATCTCTGCATGGTCCATATGTGTTTTCATTAAATAATCATCTTTATCATATCATACTCATAAGATCGTTTCCAAACCTATGATCATACGTATTGCCCTGGGTCATATAGTCACATGCTAAAGCAAATTACTCTAGGGGTAGCTAATCCCTAAAAGAGACTTCTAACACATGTTGACCATGACTAGCCATACACCACATAGTATATCTACTTTACATAGTAAAGCACACCACCTCACAATATGAGGATATTTGTATAACTTGACATTACTCACAAGTCTATTGTCTTGATATTACTCACAAGAATCAGTTTGATATTACTCACAAGCTTTATTACATCACCGCCTCAATCATATGAGGATATTTGTAGGACTACACTATCATTCTATTCATTGGTTCACTTGGTCAGATGTTGAACACTTATATCCTTGCATTCCCTCATTCTTTCTCTCAAGTATCCATGTACTTAGGGAACCATTAGACCAGTGCTCCTTAGCACTCTTGCAAATTATATATGATCTTATTTTTTGTAGCAACTATGGTCAGCTTTATGCAAACCTTTTTGTGATGTGTCACCCATGAAGTTCTACTGATAGTATCCTCTCTAAGAGTCGACCTTAGTCTCATTTTCCTAATGTGAGTATACACATTGCAGTTATGTCCCCTAGTTACCCCGCTTTGTGCCCTTCCCCTAATGTTATCATGAGTCTCACATATGCTACTAGGTTAGCCATGCCTTCATGCTCAGAATAAATAAATTTTGAGTCCCCCACTTAGTGACCCATGTATCCCCTTGTAACACCTCGGTTTTTACCCTATTGCTTTAAATTATATATGGTGTAAATATCGTTATTTAATCATGGTGTGGAGCTCAAGGAAAATGCCCTGCCATCGATTTAACATTTATGTATCGACAATTAAAATTGATGCTGATGGTTTATGTGCTAGTCAGGATCAATATATTTGGAGACATCATGGAAAAATGCAAATTAATAAAAATACCACAACCATCTATGTCGCCGCAACGTTAAAGAGATGGGGGCATGATTTCACAAGGAATATGGAGGGAAAGCATTCAAACCCTTGAGCTAATAGGGTAAAGCCAAATGTCAAAGGGGAAAACCCATAAAGATGTCGAATACCCATTTTTTCTTTTGTGCCCAGTCATCTAGAAATTGGTTGGGGAAGTTAATGCATGGGGATGGGAAGAGTATGGGAGTCAAATTCGAATTTGGGAAGCCATCCATTTTTGGAAAATGTGTTTTTGACTCCGTGGGTAAGTAAATGCTTGGAAATGCATGCCCAAACCATTATTCACCCATGTCTTTCATTCCTCACCCATTCTCATTGACGTTTGGCTCTCTCACGCAACTGAATCTTGCTGAGCTCTCTCTTTCACGTTTTCTGTAGTTTTACCGTTTTTCTCCAAGGTTGGGAAGTCATTTTTGTGTTGTTGTGTGCATGTGTATCAGGGATTCATGTTTTGTAGGTTTTAAGAGGACGTATTGTCTCCCTCACACAGTTGAGATTGCTAGGCATTTTCCCCTCACGATTTTCCTGCCGATTCTTCATTTCTCCATGCCCAGATTTTTTTTTTTGTTGCTATGTGCATGTGCAACAGGAATTCATGTTTTGAGGGTTTTAAGAGGCCGTTTTTTCCCATGTAAAGCCTATGGATTTTTTTTGAATTTGAATCCATGAACTGGGGTTTGTAGAGGTCATTTTTTCCTCTATGAAGCCATTAAATGTTTCCTGAAATGATTTGCTCACCTGGTTCATTTTTCCCCAATTACCATTTTCGATTTTGGTTCCCAAGACGTTTTTGTCTATACCCAGAACTTGTGTTTGGCTATGAAGTTCACCGGGGTGTCGGCTTGGCTAAGTAATTCCAAGGAACATGTATGTTATTGGTTTGTTTCCTTAGAAGTCTGTGAAACCCAACTGTGTGTTGGATTGACTGTGGATGTATGGTCTTGCTGTGTGTGAGCCTGTTATTGTTCCCTTATTCCTTTAGGGAACCATGCCCAGCTCGGGGGTGGAAGTGGTGCTAAGAGATTGATGAGACCGCTGGCCTATGGTTGGGTGGAACATTGCAGCGACATAGCTGGTTATGGGACAACTCTGTTTCAAGATAAGTATTCTTGTGTGTTTAATCTCTACAATGTATTTAATTGATAATTTATTATGAACAGGATGAATGCTCTGAATAAAATGTGTTTGCTTCCGTTGTAGATTGCATGCATTATGCTTTCGTGTATGTTTCTATCTTCAATGCATTTTTCTTCTTATGTTCATGGGGCTTAGATTTTCTGGTTAAATGATAGCAACAGTGTTGTAGTCACACCCTCTTGGACGGGAGGGGACATGACACCCCTTAATGTACTCATCTTAGTTCTCTTCCTTATCTAGTGATCTACCTCATGCTACCAATAAGGAAAAATCATTTCCTTGTTGATAATGTGTCTCCCTCTGTTGACATCAACATCTTTATTAAAAAGGATAGACGTAGAGGCACCTTGTACCTTGGCCCCATAACCATCATTAATGGGTTCCATTGGAATACATGAAGGGAGACCTCAGTGCCCCTTATATTAGTTGGTTCTCATGTTCTTGAATTCATCTCATTATTGTACTATTGAGAATTGTACAGGTTGATGATTCCCCTATACATTTTGGTCGAAGACCTCATATGTAATAACCCAAAAATTCGTAAAAATTTAAAAATTTTCGAGTGACATAAAATATCTAAAGTCGCCGCTAAGTACATGCTAATGGTTAGCAGAAAATGAAACAATTTATAAAAGAATAAGGAGTTGCTTATTTATAAAAACTTGTAAACTAAAGGTGTAATCTTAAAAACTTGTGTTAGTGCTGTTAATGAATTAGCAGTTATAATTCTTTCAGAAGTAGAAAAGAACTTGCATTTTGTTACTGCTAGATATACCGATGTTTATCGTTTGTCAAGTAGGGAAAGAAATTGTGTGTGATCGGGGCTTACTTAGCTTTCAGGTAACACAGTTGGATTGCTGGTTCCTTACAGGTTTAGCAGGTAAGCGTATGATCTAGAAGAGTATTATTTAAATTCAAGTCGAGAGGATACTTGCCTAGCATGAATAAGATGCTAGTCTTAGAATATTTAAGATCAGTTTGACTCCAGGAGGTAACGTTGATCAAGAATCACTTGGTGATTTTGTTTAGAGCAAACTTGATCTAGATTTTTATCTAAGGTAAAAATTATAGTACTTCAACCTTTGCTTAGTTTTAAGTACACGTTTGGAGGCTAGTCATGATCATAGGTATATGATTCCTTGGAGATAAAAACAAGGTAAATACTTCATGCTCTAAGCTATAATCTAGCCTAATTTACCGAAAAGAGAGCTAAATTTAAAACTTGATCTAAATCAAAACTTATCCCAGGCTTGACATTATATAAATTTCACAATCAAATAACTAAGCCTTCATACTAGTTGATTAGTAAACTTTTGAAATAAGTTTATTGATCAATAAAGTTTGATATTATACTAAGTCTTAGCACATGAAGTTAGCAAAAGAATTTATTTAAACTTGACATAGCCTATGAGTTACTTCATATCTTAAATTTATGAATTATAACCTAAACATCGCTAATCTCCAATTCAATCTTCTTCAATCTTCTCCTAGATTTGACATTATAAAAGTCTCATTTAAATAACTATGTCCTCATATAGGTTGAGTTAGTAAAAATTTGGAATAAGGTTGTTGGTCAACCAAATAATGTTTGGATATCATCATAAATCTAAGGTTATATTCGATAAACTAAGTATCAATCAACTCCATGGTAATGATATGCATATGGCAATCATAGACAATACATAGTTCAAATGATTTAAGATTTGATTTAAAAATCATTGTGTTTGCAACGATGACTATTGAACTCTACCCATGCTGGAGAAATATTTCAAGGGACACGTGGGATGGTTCTATCCATGAAAGGGTTGAATTATAACTCAAACCCTACTCATTTGATTTTGCAAAGCGAGGGTTCCTTCGTCTAGTTGGCTGAGCTGTGAGCTCGCGGCCATTGAAAACCTATAACCACCTTCAAGCTTGGCAGCTTGCTTCCCTATCCAAACACTGTGAAGTGTTTGAGAGAGGTCGAGAGGAGATTCTTGGTCTTTAATGGTTACAGTAGCAAACTGCGAGTGTAGAAATTGGTTTTCCTTGAGGATTCGAGGACTGTGTCTATCTTAAGACTGAAATTAGTGGACAGAGCTTGCACAGGCGTGCTCCTTCATTTTGGTTGGTTTGATTTCTCATTTCCCTTCAAAGTTGTGACTCAGTGTCTCCTTGGCTTTCGGTGAGGTGCTAAAATGAACTAAGGTGGTCGGTTTCCTCAGCTTCATTCAGAACAAGCAGCTTACAGGTAACGGTCGGTTTCATTTTTAAGTTGGTTTTTTTTAAAGGGTTTAACATTTAAAAGAGATTTGTAACAATAAAATGGTTTGTAGAACTTGCAGGTCCTTCTCCCGACTCTGTACGTGGGAATGAGCTTACTCCCTCGACTGTTCATCTATGCATACATTCGGTAAGACCCGGTTGCAAATGAGGGTTTTCTTCCTGCAAAAAATGATGTGGTAGTTGGAAGATAGAATCTTTGCAGTTGGTTAAGGCATGGCCTTGGTTTACATGCTAGCTTGTTGTTTCTTGCTTGCTTGTTTTTGTATGAGTTCGAAACCCTAGAGGGTATTTTGTGCAGGGAGGTTGAAGGATAATGTAGCCAAATAGTTTTTATAACTGTGCCTTTACGGTCTGGACAATGTAAACTTCTTTTACTTTCTTGATAGAGCTCAGCTCTAAGCCCTACGAGGTTGTCGAACTCTGTCTGGTTAATTTTTAGTTTTTAAAATAAATTTTAAAGGCAAAGAAGGACTGTTAACCAGTCGAGACATGTAAATTGATAAGGGTTTTTACTTGGCATTAATGAATGGTTACTGTTCGATATATTATTTTGTATAGTTAGGTTTTTTTTAACAGGCATGAGCCTCGTCTTTTAATTCTAAAGGCAATAAGCCACATTTCTTGCTATTTGATTTTGTTTTTAACGAATTGTTATAGTATTATTTTAATTATTATCATGTAATTATAATGATTCCCAGTGCAATGTTTTATGGGTAATTTTATTGTGTTTAAGAGTAATATTATTACTTTGTTTTGGCTCATAAGGGTTAATATTTAAATATACCCTACAGTTATGTAATATAATAAATTTTACCTAATAAATTCTTCACTCCTTTTTCTTATTTTTCCTTTAATGATTTTACAGTTTTTAAAATTCTTATAAAGGAAAAATTAGGTAAGATACTACAAGTTTGTGATTAGGATGGAAACTATCTTTCATAACCCTAGGTGATTGCCTTGAGGTTATAGTAAAACATTTGTCTTAATATAGAAACAAATATTATCTTGGAACAAGTTATTATAAGAAATTATCGAGTACTACCTAGTTCTAAACCCTAAGTGATAGTTTGTTTATTATTCTTATGTTTAATTGTTTAACTTTACATATTGTGTTTATAATGAATAATAGTATTAATAATATTTTTATGGTTAGTATGATTACTAAATCTCTTTATATACATATATTCAGTTGTTGTCTGAAGTAGATACATTCAATAGATAGAGTGTTTACTATTGTTTTTTAAAGAATGAAATCATATGCAAACTATAGAAGAATTTAGTTACATTTTTCATTCAGAGTTAAATAATAGTCATCATATCTACCTAAACACCCAGTTGTACTAGAGTACTGCCTATACCAGGCGTGGAAAAATACAATATGGTAATCTATTTCTATTTATTTCTCATTTAGCATATATACTACTATTTCTAACATAATATGAAAATTACTAAGTCCATCAATACACAATTACTCTTTTCTAAAGACGGCAAATAAATATAATAACCTAAAACAATTAGAAACCTGTTAATGATGAGGTGACAATAGCTTAAGGAGGTTGTTCCTCCCAACCAACTCCTGGAGAAAGCTTAGTCTGCACTTCCTTAGGACCCTCGAGCCTGTTTCCTAGTCCTCCTGGTAGAGTACTGGGTGAAGGATGTATCGCTAAGACCTTCTGTCACCTGACTGGTCAAATTCCCTCAGTGATCCAAACTTGCTTACAGTAGTAAGAACTTCAGCCTAATAGCTGCAATAAGTTCAGTCTCAGTAGTTAACCCCTCAAACTCACTTTAGTAATCCCCTCCATCGAATTTCTCATGTGCATTTCATTCACCCTGAATGATCACTTCTCAGAATGAGGAGCCTCAGTTGTCTTCAATGGGAAATTTTATAGAAATGCCTAGGTCTTCTGGGTTAGTTTTCACTTAATGAGCCACCTACTCCAATTCCACTTTCTTGGGGAATCATGACCACAAATATAGGGAAGTTGCCACCTGCAACAGTTGGAAGTAGTTTGAGGATGATGCCACTTGTCAGTATACTCTCCACCCAGTCTCCTCCACCAAGTGACCAGTTAACACTCTTTTAACAACTTCCCTAAGTTGTTGTCTCATCATTTATTTATTTATAATTAAAATATTCTGAATTACATTAATTATTCTTGACCCCACTTGGTCATCAATTACAAACTTAGCATAAAGTATAACACAATGTTCCTCAATAACATTAAATTGTTTTTGCAAATTAGGGCATGTGACATACACACCCCCTTAATTTATAACATCGTCCTTGATGTTATTTATTCGTCGTCCTCAGAGTTACTAGAAATAGAATTGGATATGCATCCTACATATGACTTTCCAATTCCTAGGTGGCTTCTTCTGGACTAAGGTGCTTCCATTGCACCTTCACCTGACCAATGGTACGATTCCGAAGCAAGATCTCCCTCTGTTTGAGGATACAATCCGGTTCCACCAGAAAATATCCTTCAGGTTCCACCTGCACATCATTCCAATTAATAACATGAGTAGCATCATGTGCATATTTTTTTAATACAGAAATGTGAAAAATATTGTGAACTCTTAGATTTTGTGGTAGAGCTAACTGATATGCTACCTGTCCTATCCTGGATAGTATTTCAAAAGAACCACAATATCGAGGTGCTAGCTTAGCACAACTACCCAGCCTCAGAGAACTCCTTTTGGGTCTCACCTTAATAAAAACATGTTCGCCTACCTGGAACTCCTTTGGAGTTCATTTAAGGCATGCTTGGCTTTTCTGTCGATCTTGCGCAATTTTCAAATTACCTTGTACCTGTTTTACAATTAACTCCATCTCCTTCAATAATTCAGGTCCTAATACTAACCTGTCCACTGGATTACTCCAAGAGATGGGAGTATTGCATTTCCTTCCATATAGAATTTCGAAAGGACTATACCTAGCTGAAGCTTGATAATGATTATTGTAAGCAAATTCCACTAGGTGTAGATAATCTTCTCATTTACCTGGCTGCTCCTTTACGTACATTTTGAGTAGATTCTCCAATACCTGATTTACTCTTTCATTCTGTCCATCAGTTTGAGGATGGAAAGAGGTACTAAAGTTTAATGTAGTATTTAATCCTTTAAACAAAGATTTCCAAAAATTACTTGTAAATTTAGGGTCTCGGTTTGAAATTATCACCTTCGGTATTCCATGCAACCGAAAATTTGTTTTAAGAAAATATCAGCAATATTTGCAGCTTGATAAGTAGTTTTTACAGGTATAAAATGGGCTGCTTTACTCAATTTGTCAACCACTACCATTATTGAGTCATTTAAGTTCTGGTTTCTAGGTAATCCTGTGACAAAATCAAGGCTAATTATCTCCCATTTCCAGCTAGGAATAGGCAATGGCTGAAGTAGCCCAATCGGATGCTGATGTTCAGTTTTTACTTGCTGACATTCAAAGCATCTAGCAATATACTCTGCTAATTCATTTTTCATGTTTGGCAAAAAATAATCCTTTCTTAGCATGGTTATAGTTTTATGATAACCTGGATGCCCTGAATAAGGAGTTTTATGAATTTCGTTTAAAATTAACAGCTTAATCTTAGGTACATTAGATACGTATAATATGTCTTTATACAGTAATAATCCTTTTTCATTCAAGTTGTACCTTGTACTTAGACTTTGTATTAAATTTTCTTTTCCTTTTGCTTGTAATTTTTGGTAATTTTCATCTTGTTCTATTCCAACTTCAAGTTGTTCTTCCAAGTCTGTTGTATAAGTGCTGATGGCTACTGTAAAATTCAGCTTTGCATTTCTACTTAATGCGTCAACAACCTTATTCTCCTTTCCTTTAATATGTTGAATTTCAAAATCGTATTCACTTAGAAAATCTAGCCACCTAGCTTTCCTAACAATCAAGTTAGGTTGATCTAACAAGTATTTCAATCCTTTATTATCTATCATTAATATAAAATTCCTTCCAATTAAATGATGATGCCACATCTTTAAGGCATGTATGACGACAACTAATTCTAAGTCATAGGTCGCATAATTTTTCTCATGAATCTTCAACTTCCTAGACTCATAAGCAATGACATGTCCTTCCTGAGTTAACACTCCACCTAAATCGTCATTGCATGCGTCAGTACATAATATAAAATCTTTATTAGGGTCAACAATTCTCAGAATAGGTGCGGTGGTTAATAATGTTTTTAAATTTTTAAAATTGTCTTCGCACTTCTGATTCCAATCGAATTTCTTCCCCTTTTTCTGCAAAGAGGTTATAGGATTTGCAACTCTTGAAAACCCTTCGATGAATCTTTGGTAGTAACCAGTAATCCCCATGAATGATCGAACGTCAGTTATGTCTTTTGGGACTGGCCAATATTCGATTGCCTTTATCTTTTCGGGGTCAATAGAAATTCCTTCTTTAGTCACCACATGTCCTAAATACTGGATTTTATCTTTAAAGAAGTCACATTTACTAAATTCTGCAAAACGTTGATGCTCTTGTAACTCTTGCAAGACAATTTTTAAGTGTTCTTTATGTTCCTCTTCAGACTTTGAGTAAATTAAGATGTCGTCAATAAATATGACCACAAATTTATCCAGATATTTGTGCATTACATTATTCATCAAACACATAAAAACAACTGGGGCATTAGTAAGCCCGAAGGGCATAATGACAAACTCGTAATGTCCATATCGAGTCCTAAAGGCTATTTTAAATATGTCTTCATCCTTGATTCAGACCTGGTGATATCCAGATCATAAATCAATCTTTGAAAACACTGTGGCTCCACATAGCTGATTAAATAGATCATCTACACAAGGTAACAGGTATCTGTTCTTGATAGTCATTTTATTTAGTTGACGATAATCTATACATAGTCGAAGAGTTCCATCCTTTTTCTTAACAAAGATGACAGGTGCCCCCTAGGGAGACACACTGGGTCTAATGTATTTCTTATCAATGAGTTCTTTTAACTGCGACTTAAGTTCATTTAATTCTAGTATATTCATTCGATAAGGGGATTTTGAGTTTGGCACTGCACCAGGTACCAACTCAATAGTAAAATCTAATTCACGTTTCGGAGGTAGTCCTGGAATTTCTTCTGGAAATACATCTAAATATTCCCCTAGAATCGGAATATCTTCCAAGTTTATTTTATCTATGTTGTTGATGTTTTCTTCATTGATTACTATTGCAGCAAAAGCCTTACATCCTTTCCTAACAACTCTCTTAAGCTACAAAGCAGAAATCTACCTTACGACGGTTTTCCTAGTAATTTCCTTTACATTTATTAACTTCCCATCGCTATTTATGCAAGTGAAGGTTTTATCAAAGCAATTCAAGACCACTCTATACTGTTCTAACCAATCCATACCAATTAACATATCATATGAACCTAAAGGTAACACATTGAGTTTAATAAAGGTTTCAAACTGATCCATAGTTACTACACAATTCTTAACAAAGCTAATTACTTTTCTCTTTGTACCAGTAGCTAGCTGAGCTAACCAAGAACTTGCAAACTTTTCAACTGAAAACTTACACTTTTCTACTAAATTAGGAGAAATATAGCTTAAACTACATCATGGATCAATTAAAATAGATATAAGTATTTGATTTATCTTACCTTCCACTTCCACCATGGAAGTTTGATAATCTGCTTGCTGGTTCTCTAATGCTGCATTGATCCTGGGCATTGTCCTCGCTAGATCACCAACAGTCATCTCCTCCTATATTGTGTGTATGTTGCTAACAATATTCTTCTGATTGGGACAAACGAATGCATAATGCAGACCATTACATTCCCAACACTTTATGGGTTCCTTTCGTTCAAAATTCTTTGTATAACTACTGTGGTTGTTAGCAGATTCTTTATTCCTTTGATTATTTGGATTAGTCTGTGAATTACTTTTGTTCCCTTGGAAATTTTTACCAGGAAAATTTCTAGTGTTATTATTCTTAAAATTTCGATTAGGCACAAACTCTTTCTTTTTCTGTTCAAAGTTATTATTTCTTTTGGCCTTCAAAGTTGGCCATACTCTCTTTTTTATGATTATGTTCATAACATAAATTCACTTTTCTCATTGCTTCTTCTAATGTTTTTGGATTGTCATACTCAATTCTGTCCTTTATATGATAAGGTAAACAGCTGAGAAACCACTATACCTTAGGTTTCTCGTCCACAATATATGGCACATACCTAAGCATACTTATAAACTTACTATTTCTTTCTTTCATATTCATTGGTCCCAGTTTTAGCTCGTAAAATTCCTTAGCCCTTTCCTCATAATACTGTTTAGATAAACATTTCTTTTTGAAATATTTCTTAAATGTACTCCAATTTATGTTTATCTCCCTTATACCTTTTACTCTTTTTAAGTCCTACCACCATATATCAGCTTTTCCCGTAAGATTATAAATAGCCATCCTGGCCTTCAGTTGATTAGAGTAGTTATAAATTTGGAAGTATTTCTTCATCTCGGACAACCAGGATTCTGTTTCTTCCCCTTTTTCAGTTTCTCCATTAAAGGTTGGTGGCTTGATCTTCTTGAACTCCCCAGAGATTTCTTCGTAAGGTTTAAAATTTCTCTTCCTAGTATGGTGGTTATCTTCACTACCGTCACTAGTATAATGAAAGTTTTGTTTATGTAAATCACCATATACTTCAGAAGATGAGCTACTTTCATTTTTAACTTGTTTAGTCTTTTTATCTTTATGCTGATAACCTATATCTTCAGACTTGGTCCTTTTATCTTTTCCCTCAATATGAAATCTTTCTATTAAAATCTGATTTAGCTCCTCCCGAGCTCTCAGAATCCTCTCATTTTCTTTCTTCACCGATTCCATCTATGTTTTTAATTCCTTAACTGTTTGTAGTAGTTCAGAATAATTATTAGTTATCTCTTCTTGTATAGGTTCTTTTTGAAGATTATTCCATTCATTGTAAGGAGATTCTTCATCCGCATATTCTTCCAATCTATCCAAACCTGTCATTAACTCAGAAACAAAATTCTCTGGATGTATCATTCAAAAGAAAACAACATCAGCATGTTTATTTAAATTTACTGTTCCACATAAGCAAGTTAAGCTACATTCAAGCCTAGTGTTTGAACCTTATGCTCTGATACCACATGTAATAACCCAAAAAGTCGTAAAAATTTAAAATTTTTCAAGTGACATAAAATGTATAAAGTCACCGCTAAGTACATGCTAATGGTTAGCAGAAAATGAAACAGTTTATGAAAAGAATAAGGAGTTGCTTCTTTATAAAAACCTGTAAACTAAAGGTGTAATCTTAAAAACTTATGTTAGTGTTGTTAATGAATTAGCAGTTATAATTCTCTTAGAAGTAGAAAAGAACTTGTATTTTGTTGCTGCTAGATATATTGATGTTTATCTTTTGTCAAGTAGGGAAAGAATTCTTATGTGTGATCGGGGCTTACTTAGCTTTCAGCTAACACAGTTGGACTGCTGGTTCCTTACAGGTTTAGCAGGTAAGAGTATGATCCAGTAGAGTATTATTTAAATTCAAGTCGAGAAGATACTTCCCTAGCATGAATAAGATGCTAGTCTTAGAATATTTAAGATTAGTTTGACTCCATGAGGTAACATTGATCTTATTTGTGTAGTTACATCTCCATAATTTGTATTTATAACAAATTGTCTCTGCATGGTGTAAAAACATGATCGAGGTACTATCCAAAGGATAACCAAATTACTGATGGATTACAATTAACTCCAAGAATCACTTAGTGATTTTGTTTATAGCAAACTTGATCTAGATTTTTATCTTAGGTAAAAATTATAGTACTTCGACCTTTGCTTCGTTTTAAGTACACAGTTGGAGGCTAGTTGTGATCATAGGTATATGATTCCTTGGAGATAAAAATAAGGTAAATACTTCATGCTCTAAGCTATAATCTAGCCTAATTTACTGAAAAGAGAGGTAACTCTAAAATTTGATCTAAATCAAAACTTATCCCAGGCTTGACATTATATAAATTTCACAATCAAATAACCAAGCCTTCATACTAGTTGATTAGTAAACTTTTAAAATAAGTTTATTGATCAATAAAGTTTGAAATTATACTAAGTCTTAGCACATGAATTTAGCAAAAGGACTTATTTAAATTTGACATAGCCTATGAGTTACTTCATTTCTTAAATTTATGAATTATAACCTAAACATCGCTAATCTCCAATTCAATCTTCTTCAATCTTCTCCTGGTTTTGACATTATAAAAGTCTCATTTAAATAACTATGTCCTCATATAAGTTGAGTTAGTAAAACTTTGGAATAAGGTTGTTGGTCAACCAAATAATGTTTGGATATCATCATAAATCTAAGGTTATATTCGGTAAAATAAGTATCAATCAACTCCATGGTAATGATATGCATATGGAAATCATAGACAATGCATAGTTCAAATGATTTAAGATTTGATTTAAAAATCATTGTGTTTGTAGTGATGACTATTGAACTCTACCCATGCTCGAGAAATATTTCAAGGGACATGTGTGGGATGGTTCCATCCATGAAAGGGTTGACTTATAACTCAAACCCTACTCATTTGATTTTGCAGAGTGAGGGTTCCTCCGTCTGGTTGGCCAAGCTGTGAGCTTGCGGCCATTGAAAACCTGTAACCACCTTCAAGCTTGGAAGCTTGCTTCCCTATCCAAATGCTGTGAACTATTTGAGATAGGTCGAGAGGAGGTTCTTGGTCTTTAATGGTTACAATAGCAAACTGTGAGTGTAGAAATTGGTTTTTCTTGAGGATTCGAGGACTATGTTTATCTTAAGACTGAAATTAGTGGACAGAGCTTGTACAGGAGTGCTCCTTCATTCCAGTTGGTTTGATTTCTTGTTTCCCTTCAAAGTTGTGACTCAGTGTCTTCTTTTATTCCGGTGAGGTGCCAAAACGAACTAAGGTGGCCGATTTCCTCAGCTTCATTCAGAACAAGAAGCTTACAAGTAACGACCGGTTTCATTTGTAAATTGTTTTTTTTAAAAGGTTTAACATTTAAAAGAGATTTGTAACAATAAAATGGTTTGTGAAACCTGCAGGTCCTTCTCCTAGCTCTGTAGGTGGGAACGAGCTTACTCCCTCGACTGTTCATCTAGGCATACATTCGGTAAGCCCCGGTTGAAAATGAGGGTTTTCTTCCTGCAAAAAATGATGTGGTGGTTGGAAGATAGAATCTTTGCAATTGGTTAAGGCACGGCCTTGGTTTACATGCTAGCTTGTTGTTTCTTGCTTGCTTGTTTATGTATAAGTTCAAAACCCTAGAGGGTATTTTTGTGTTGGGAGGTTGAAGGCTAATGTAGCCATGATAAAATAGATTTTATGACTGTGCCTTTATGGCCTGGACAATGTAAACTTCTTTTACTTTCTTGATATAGCTCAGCTCTAATCCCTATGAGGCTGTTGACCTCTATCTGGTTAATTTTTAGTTTTTAAAATAGATTTTAAAGGAAAAGAAGGATTGTTAACCAGTTGAGACATGTAAACTGATAAGGGTTTTTACTTGACATTAGTGAATGGTTACTATTCGATATATTATTTTGTATAGTTAAGATTTTTTTAACATGCTTGAGCCTCGTCTTTTAACTCTAAAGGCAAAAATCCATTTCTTCCTATTTGATTTTGTTTTTAACGAATTGTTATAGTATTATTTTAATTATTATCACGTAATTATAATGATTCCCAGTGCAATTTTTTGTGGGTAATTTAACTGTGTTTAAGAGTAATATTATTACTTTGTTTTGGCTCATAAGGGTTAATATTTAAATATACCCTACAGCTCTGTACTATAATAAATTTTACCTGATAAATTCTTAACTTTGTTTTCTTATTTTTCCTTCAATGATTTTACAGTTGTTAAAATTCTTATAAAGGAAAAATTAGGTAAGATACTGCAAGTTTGTGATTAGGATGGAAACTGTCTTTCATAACCCTAGGTGATTGCCTTGAGGTTACAATAAAACATCTGTTTTAATATAGAAACAAATATTATAAGAAATTATCGAGTACTACCTAGTTCTAAACCCTGAGTGATAGTTTGTTTATTATTCTTATGTTTAATTGTTTAACTTTAACTGTTGTGTTTATAATGAAAAATAGTATTAATAATATTTCTATGGTTAGTATGATTACTAAATATCTTTATATACATATATTCAGTTGTTGTCTGAAGTAGATACATTCAAGAGGTAGAGTGTTTACTATTGTTTCTAAAGAATGAAATCATACGCAAACTATAGAAGAATTTAGTTACATTTTTCATTCAGAATTAAATAAGAATCATCATATCTACCTAAACACCCAGCTGAACTAGAGTACTGCCTATACCAGGCCTGGAAAAATACAGTATGGTAATCTATTTCTATTTATTTCTCATTTAGCATATATACTACTATTTCTAACATAATCTGCAAATTACTAGTCCATCAATACACAATTACTCTTTTCTTCATAAACCCTAACAAAATAATAACATACCTATATTTGAAAACTAGTAAACATTTTACTGAAGATAGTAAATAAATATAATAACCTAAAACACTTAGAAACCTGTTAATGATGAGGTGACAATAGCTTAAGGAGTTTGTTCCTCCCAACCAACTCCTGGAGAAAGCTTAGTCTGCACTTCCTCAGGACCCCCGAGCCTGTTTCCTGGTCCTCCTGGTATAGTACTGGGTGAAGGATGTATCCTTAAGACTAGTAAAATTACCTCAGTAATCTAAACCTGCTTACAACAGTAAGAACTTCAACCTAATAGCTGCAATAAGTTCAGTCTCAGAAGTTAACCCCTCAAACTCACTTCAGTAATCCCCTCCATCGAATTTCTCATGTGCATTTCATTCACCCTGAATGATCACTTCTCAGAATGAGCTGCCTCAGCTTTCTTCAATGGGAAATTTTATAGAAATGCCTAGGTCTTCTAGGTCAGTTTTCAGTTAATGAGCCACCTGCTTCAATTCCACTTTCTTGAGGAATCATGACCACAAATATAGGGAAGTTGCCACCTACAATAGTTGGAAGTAGTTTGAGGATGTTGCCACTTGTCAGTATACTCTCCACCCAGTCTCCTCCACCAAGTGACTAGTTAACACTCTTTTAACAACTTCCCTAAGCTGTTGTCTCATCATTTATTTATTTACCAGCGCAGATCCAAATCCTAGGCTCTATCAAGAGCCGAGAGGGATCAAATCTCTCTAGGTGCAAACCTCTTCTTAAGTATTACACTCAATGAACTATCAACTTTGG
>LPNX011003555.1:104080-118110 GCA_001517045.1 Pseudotsuga menziesii
AACATGGGTTGTTTAAAAGGCCAACATTTTTTTGCAAATAATTCAATTTTTATTATTTTATTATTTTGTTATGTAGGAACATTATAACATCTCCCCCATATTGTGTTTTTTTTTATGATCCACATTTTTTGGGGGGATAATTAAATTTTTTATTTTTTATTGTTTTGTTATTTTTTACCTTTTTATTGTTTTGTTAGGTAGGAAGATTACAACATCTCCCCCATATTAAGTTGTTTTTCTAGGGGACATTTATTTTGTTTTATAATTAAAAAATCTATTTTTTTTATTAATAAAAATAGCGTTATGTAACATTACAAGATCTCCCCCGTTACGTAACGTTACAAGATCTCCCCCATACTGGGCTGTAGAGAGCCTCTCGGCTCAATAATTAAAATATTCTGAATTACATTAATTATTCTTGACTCCACTTGGTCATCAATTACAAACTTAGCATAAAATATAACACAATGTTCCTCAATAACATTAAATTGTTTTTGCAAATTGGGGCATGTGACATCATATATCCATGACTCATTTTTGTTTTTGATTCTATATAGAAGCCTTTCAATTCCATGCTTCATTTAGTATCCGAGTTGTGTTAACGATAATGATCCAATTTCATTTTCCTTTTCAGTTCCCTAGATACGTTTGACTGAGTGTTTTAGCTATATTGATTCTCCTATGAGGAGTTACACATCTCTTTACTCCTTCCAGAACTCAATCCCCCTTCAATCTTAATAGGGCTTCAATTACTGTGAATTTCATTCCATCTCAATGCTATTGTTTCTACTCTTGCACTTTAGATAAACCATGGTTGGGCAATGATTATGTATTGGATTAGGTCCCCTTTGACTCTTTTGATGTATTATACCCAACAATTATTCATGTATTGATAAGAACCCTCTTACTCTATTCCCCATATTGTATTGAAACATTGACGCAATCAAGGGTATGCCTGCCTTATCTATATGTGAGATTATATACACCTCGCCTATTTGAGTGGTTTGTTTCTGGGTATGGGCATATGTAGTTTTGGTGAGGGGGAGTCTTCACCAACATGGACTTGGTCTCTTGTCCATTGTGTCCTTATTTCCCTCTTGAAAGTATGAAATTCCTATGATTTATTTCATCCATATGACAATATCCCGACTTCACACATTAGGGGACAATCTATTAACAACTAGAATTTTTTCACCAACCTTGTCATGGGATTCATCACCATTATATATTATAATTGGAAACATTAACACCATTTTCCATATCAATTTATCCATATGCCTAAGGAAGTGACTTAAATACCCAAAAACTAAAAGTTAAACCCAAAAGTTGATCATATCTAGAGGGTGGCACATTTTCCTTCGAGAGGAGCAACCCCGGTTGCACATATTGCCTAAAAAGTTGTGACCTTGTCCCAAAAGTGAAATTGTAGTTGTGTATTCATAATTTTGTGCTTCCCCAAGGAAGTAGTGGATGAAAGTGGACACATACCTTGACATGGTCAAAATCAACAATGGATCTAACTCCCAAAACCCTAATCTATCCACTAAACAATCAAGGGAAAGGAAAGCATAAAAAATGGATTTAGATCCTTATTTTAGCCACTCTTGTGCCTATGTAACAAGTCCTTAGGATCACAAACATTGTCGACAAGCTACTGGATTCTCACCAAAAATAGGAATCCATACTAACTTTCTACTTTCACCATAGAGGAGGATCCATATAGGACACCTTGTTGGAAATTGGAGGTAAAAAACGAGATCAAAGAGCCTTCCCCTACACTGACTGTGGAATCCCATTTCCCTCTACCATTATTATAAGGCATGTCTCTCACGGAATTATTTGTGTAATCAATAATAAAACACACTCTTTTACTTTACACAGTCTCTTTGAATGGATTTCTTTGTAATTTCTACATGCATGTATGTTTAAGGATGTTGATCTTTAATTTATATTCGTGTAGTTTTTATTTCCATTTCTAATATACTACCAATGATTTCACAACCCCTTAGTAGGTTCCTTTTGCACACGTGTGTGAGAAATAAAAAATAACAAGCTATGTATATTAAAGGTTTTTGGTGGGATTCCTTGGTAGTAGGACTCTATAAATTTATGCTCTTCTTCTGTAATACATCCTTGGTAAATGATGGATCACTCGAGGGATTCTTTAGCATAAAAGGGGATGTGTTGTGGAAAATATCGCACAAGAGTGATTTCTTCTCACTTGGGCAGGGGCAAGGCCTTGTAGGCTGCAACAAGGACTTAATATTAGGTGCCCCTTTGGTTGGTTTATGAGTGCTCCAAGTGATTATGCAAATGGTTGTTAGTTGAAAAAAAAAACAACAAAGAAAATAAGAACAAAATTAAACAAAATGGAAAAATGGGTAAGAGATGCACACTCCAACAACCAATAGATGTCAAACCACTTCTTATATTTCCCAATGGTTAAGCATATACAACACCTTGGATATGTGATATCCAAATCGAGGAAAACAATCCTCCCAAGGGAGGCGTATTTAGTCCACATTAGATGTCAAGTGTCTTAAAGAACAAATGATGAGAACACTTTCCCCTTGGAGGAAGGAGGCAAGGGAGATTGGTGATGCTAGACAAGGGGGAAATGGTTAGTTATAAGGGAGATCAAGCAAAATTCCAACAACATAACCTTTCTCTCAATTTTCTCTTACAATTAACATGCCCATGACTTTGTTTTATAGGCCAAGAGGTGGCCAGGAAATAATAATATTCTAATGTGAACTCAATGATCCATGATTTGGCTCCAAAGTACACAAGAGAATCCATTTAAGGAAACCAAGTGTGTGAAGGGATAACATTTGAATTCCTGGAGTAGATGGAGCTTTCATGAGCCTTAAATGCATCGTTGGTGGGTGAGATCCTTCCGTTTGTGTTAGTCACATGAATCTCAAAGGGAAATTTGTGCTATCGCATGAGAGTTGCACTGGTAATACGCATTGTAGTGGATATAAACAGACTATTAGTCTTGTGATAACGTATTTTGACTGCTTTGGGGGAATTTTGGGACTTAATATGAGCTCTAGGTCTTGTGAATATGTCTTCAGTTGGATGCATGTTATATGTTGATGATGCTTTACCGTGCAAATTGGGAAAATGTCACATGCATGCAATATTACTATTATAACATATGGCTGCTAATGTATGAGGTTTGGACAGTATTGTAGATTTGATAATGCATCATCATTTCTTTTTGTGTTCTCTTTGTTTCTCTTGAAATCATTTGAAACACAGGTGGACAAATAAGCCTTTCTTGAGGGGGGAGATTTTTGGTGGAGTGGTGACTGAAAGTGTTATTTTTATACAAACGAGTCGAGCATTGCCATGCTCGTGAACATGTCTAGATTGGATACAAAATGAAGGGACTGAGGGTCCCTTCATAAGCTGATAATACATGGATAAAGGTGGCTTTAAACCATGTGAGAGTACATGAAATTGACATGGATGTTATTTTTGTCGAAGAAGTAGAATTGTCTATAATATGAAGAATCCCATAGGGGTGGGTGTCCGGAGTACTGGTGAAGCCATTAGGTGAAGACTACATTGTACCATATATGTCGCTACCATGATTTTCAAATGTGAACAACGCTACCTTTGGAATGTATGAATCCCCATGATGCGCTAGATGTGTTGACATTGAGAATAAGGGAGACCACTGAGTTAAGGAGTATTGATGCCTCTCTTTACTTAGTTCAAGGTGATTCCTTGTAGTGGTTGAAAGGGATCCTAAGGAAACATTGTAACTGCTTCAACTATTAGAATATGAGGATTTGATTTCGATGAGATATGAAGAATAACAATAAGACAAGGGTCATATCTTGCGAACCAAGATCATGTTGAAACCAATTGTGAAACTCACTGACCTGACACAAGACTTATTGGAAAGAGTGGGGCTCATAACTTCCTTCATTTGTAGTTGAGTCTCCCATAAGCACCCTTCATGGGAGACAAAACTGACCATGGGGATGTTTATGGGAGACAAAACTGACCATGCTAGGTAGAGACTCAACTACATAGATCAAAGAAAATTAGGGGGTGCTTTCCAAAATAATTGGGGGTTCCTATTGTTTTTAGGGTATTGGGGAACTGTTTGTACATAAAGAATAATTGGTGGGGTCCCCATGATTTTGTCATGTTGGGGGACCTATTTTATGATGGGTTGGACTCCTACAGTTTTTGGTGAATCGAGGAGTCAATTTGGATGATGGGAAGGGTTCCCATTGTTTTGAGTGGGTTAGGGAACCTTTTTTCAGAAATGAGGTGAGGTTGTTTTGCAAACGCGAAGATGGGTGCCCCATAAATTAATGCTATGCAGGGTGTTCCTACGGGAACAACTGAATAGAATTGGTTGCTTTGGGGGGATGGTTCCCAATTGGTGTCTTCATGGGGGTGATGATACAGAGAAGATTTATAAAGGG
This sequence comes from Pseudotsuga menziesii, assembly GCA_001517045.1. NCBI lineage: Eukaryota > Viridiplantae > Streptophyta > Pinopsida > Pinales > Pinaceae > Pseudotsuga > Pseudotsuga menziesii. The sequence continues at coordinate 108,529 of LPNX011003555.1, forward strand.
TTTAATTCTCATGGAGGTATGAGAAGGCTGTGATAAATATTACTTGTAACTAGTGTCTAGGAATTTGGTTTTGTTGTACTGCTAGAGGTGGGGGAGTAAATACATAACTATGAAATAATTGTCTTTAGGTGGGTTGTTTTCTTGGGGGAGAAAACTCCTCGGACTTGTGGGGGGATCGACATCATGGGGTTTAGATAATGACAAGGCTTGTTTTGGGGGAACACCCATGGACGAATGGAGTGGTTCGTAATAATGACATTGATAGCACATCAAGAATGGAATTTTGGTGAATGTATGGGATGGAGTCTTGTTCTTATATTGAAAAAATTATGTCAAGGCTATGGTTATTAGAGGGGAAAGGTGTGTCGAGAGGACAATTTTGTGATAATACTTGAGGTAGAATTCCTACATCATCGACGATGGTGGATAAAATATTCATGTTCTAGGAGTACTCCAGCACACATGATGCACATGCCTACGTATAGTAAAGGACATGACAAAGGTATGGACAATGCAGAACGAAAACCTGAAAATTGAGTGCACCTGTGTGATGCATGTCGAGTTTAGTACCAGATGAAGTGTTGTTAGTCAAGGGAAAGGATGCATAATTGTGTAATTATTGATGTGCTAATCAAAATGGTGTGAATGATTCATCAAACAGAGGCATGCTTTGGGCATGGTGAGAGTTTGAAGTTCAGTTCGAATTCTTTTAAAATTGGGGTGGGTCCCATTTTTCAAAATCATTTGTACTATTTGACTTACGTACTCTCGATAATACATTTGTAGTTTCTAATAGCATGGAGCAGTAGTTTTCTGCGTAGTGACATCCAGGTAAGCCTAAGCTTTAGACTATAAACTTTTATCTAGGTAGATTTAGGGCTAGAAGGGTGGAAAACGCTCTTACGAATGGTTTTGAATCATGAAGACATCAGTGTGAGTTTCTAGCCTTTTGGCATCAGAGCGTGAGAAAAAAACATTATCTCACACTGATAAAACATGAGATAATGGGTTATAGCCACAAAAAGCATAGGAGATTATAGGTTTAGCTGCATGGATTTCCTACGCAACTGTGTTGTGAACATGCATGCGAGTGCACAAGAGGTTTTGAGAATCTCGTGTTGGAACCTACACGACTGTTCTTGATATAGCCATGTTGGAGTGCAACCAAAGTGGAAAAATCCCGTGTGCTGGTACTACACGGGTAGGATAAGAACAATTGTGTTGAGCACGGTTTGTTTTTTCTTTTGGGCACCAGGTAGCAAAACCCTAGGAGAAAATGTCGTGCGGGTTGGGATTTTAAGGGTTGCTTCTAGTTTTATCATGGTTACTAGATAGACTCAAGTTTGACTCTAGTTATTGTGTAGGCACATACATACATTGAGTGATGTGAGTGGAGTTATAAGGACCTGGTGGAGGTTGTGAGGGAGGAGGTGTGGGTGATGCATACCCTTATTGAAGCAATACTTCTGAATTTTTTTAGGTGTCCCATGATGAGATCGTTGGATTACCTAATATGGGAGCTAATTCAGATTTGGGATACAGATCATTCTGTATTCTGCATTGGTATCTAGGATCTGAGTATTCTACTCAGTATATGTACTTCTTAATCAGATTGAGTTATTGAGAGGTGAGGGATTCGATCCACTTTGTATGGGTGGGGGCTTCACGATTCAGGGGTTGATCGATCAGTATTGTGATGATGATGAGGATGCCTATGACTTGGTTCAGATTCATATGAGGTGTTTGAGATACATGACTATGCAAGTGGTGGCGAAGATGGTGTTGAGGATCCCGGGGCCATCCTCTTTTCACAAGATTACAGGTGGCCATCTTTTGCTAGTGGAGAGGGTGATTGGTGGGGAGCAAGTTGATTGGGGGATGATGCTACAAGAGAGAATCACGGTGTAGCTAGATGAGTTACACCGATTGGGACATACTAAGACCTCTCATCATGGGATTTTTTATGTTCTCTCTTTTTGGAGAGATTTAATTGTTTGAAGTTGTTGGTTGTGATACCATATAGGGGTCCTCGGGAGTTGTGGATGGTATATTGGGGTACGGTGATGCCTCAACTTGAAGGTGGTAAGGTGGGGGTGTACTATACTCCTCACTTTATGGAGGTGTGGCTTCGTTGTATTGGGACAATGGAGAGGTACCCATGGAGTGGGATGGATTACATTGTGGACTTAGATCTCTCGCACCTTGCCCATGGTTGTGATGCTTCTGGTACACATTTATGGTTTTTAGATGATATCTATTTTTGTACATGTATTATGATGGTGTACGTACTTTGGATATATGTATTGGTACTAGTAGAAAATGAGAGGTAAATAACCATGCGACTAAAAAATTTGGTCACCATAGTTTTTTCAAGGTATAAACAACCAAAATTGAGTGAGCCAACTAAAAATGACAATAAGAATGGCCAATTGGGTCATGAGATAAAAGGTATGACCAAATAACAAGTAACTAAACTAAAAATAACCACATAACAATAACATTAAGAATATGAATTGGTCATTTATTTGGTCATTGTAAGTTGCATGACTTCGACAATGGAAAATTGTAATTTTGATAATGAATTTGTACAATTTATTAAATTTTAACACTACCTATGGATTCAGAGGCCCTTAGAAAGGGGATATCTAAATCCATCTACAGTGTTAAAATTTAGTAAATTATTTACCCCCTCATGGATTCAGTGGATTATTCCCTCATTAATGTTTCATCAATTGAATCGATTGAGCATTGTTTTCAAATATATGACATTGTATCCTTTGTTATTATCATCAAATATGGTTTTGCCTCTCGAACGACACCAAAGTTATCCGTTATCCCCTCTACAATGTTCTGGAAATTAGCTGACACTAAATATTTGATTGTGATGTTTTGACTAGCGTCATTATACCCATAAACATATATGCATCCCCATTGTATCCATACCTTGTTTCACTATTTTCTCTTCTATATGCCCCCTTCGACACACTTGTCAAGTTTCATCTTATGTGTCATCACGTGTCATGTTGAGTTGTTCCATGGAGTTAGTCGTTTCTTGCTGTAAGCATCATCATCTCATGATTGTTATACCATTGGGTTCATCTTGTCATGTCAGTCATGTCCATGTTTCATTTGATGAAAATTCTCAGCATTTGACCCTTTCAACACTTTGTTAAAGTTTTGGCAAGTATTTTTAGTCACAATCACAAAAAATTGTTAATTTCTCGTCCTTCATTAATTTACAAAGCACAATCATTTGCCATGATTTTCACTTTGTCTAAGCTCAAAAACTTGAAAATCCCCCCCCCCCCCCCCCTTGGATATCTCCTTACATTTGAAATCCATAGTGACCCCTATTTCATGAAAAAAATGTCTCCCCTCCTTCGACATAGTGTGGTTGAGTGGAGTATTTGATTAAATACACAAAATAATTGAATTAATGCATTCCAAATAACTATTCTATAAAGCTAATATTAATATAATATGTTTTAATATTAATATAAATATAAATATTAATATAAATATTAAAATTAATAGTTGTATAAGTATTAATATGTTTTTGGTATTAATATTAACTTTTTAAATATTAATATGTGTTAAAAATTATATCATACATACCATCATTAGTATTTAGTCATTAAAAAAAATTAAATTCACAAAAAGGAAGGAATCAAACAAAATAAATTGGGGATTTTGTGTTTTTTTGGGGGTTTTGTGGTTTAACATTCATTCTTATTATCTTCCACTACAATATCTCGATCTACAAATGGGTTCATATCTAGGTATGCAAATATGGCGATCACAGTGTTGGTCATGATTTTTCCATATAATTTTGAGGATGAATCGATCCATAACTTCAAAAATTCCACAGCTAGCAACCTGACAAATTATCACTTTCACTCTATTCTAGCCATAGAATCAAAATGGTTAATCGCAAAGGTATGTAAATATTGATCCATTTATAGGGTTTGTGTATGTGGTAGGCGATCTCTTTTTATTTTGAAGAAAGGGCATTTATCCGAACATTTGGTCTGAAGAGTCACTTTTGTAAAACATTTATTTATATTTTCGACAGCTGCAAAATGAGCCCAAGTTCATCATTTCTAGGTTGTGTTTGTGCATTGGTTGAATTTGTTAAATTGTCTTCATTTGGTTGAATGGTATGCACATGTTCAAAGTTCATAAATAAATCTCAAGCATTGATTAACATAGATAAACGATGGCTATAACTCATTTGGCAATTGCTTAAAAATGGTTAGATTTTCTTAAAGATTCTAGCATTATATATTAATTTCAATTATCAATAGGATCATTAGAAGATAGACAAAGCGTAGAACAATAACACAAGTATTTTCACATGGGAAACCCAATTGGGAAAAACCCAACAACCTTCGTCTAGAGATGATAATTATGAGATCAAAGTACAATGAAGAAAAAAAAAGAAAAATATGGAAATGCCTTTCAAATATGAAACCTTTAAAATCAGTCTACTTCTGAGCTGTTGTGTAGCTGTTGTCTTTCCCAGAAAACTGCGAACTGCTGTGTAGCTGTTGCGCTACTATTGTATGCTGAAATGAGGAGGGGAGCCTTCTATTTATACTTTTTTCCAACCAGAAAATAACTGGGGTTGACTTCACTTGGGGGTGTAATAAATAAATTTATATTTTATTATTTTATTTATTCTTTTATTGCTGGATTTTCTCCCCAAGGATTACATTTTTCTATATAGGGTTTAGATGAATAATTACAACAAGTTCAACTCCTGAAGGAGGACAGTAAGAATAGCTTATGAAGTTGCACAAAATACAACAATCCCTCTCAACAAGGAAGGTATTCTTTGGTCTTCATCAGGATCATCATCATCTGGGTTTCATCTGTGCATCTATACTGTCTCCATCATCTCTAAACGTACTGAAGGTTGTATTTATAAATTTGTTCTATCTGGATGTCTGAGAGAGAATATTTTGCTACCTATCCATCTCTACTACCAATGGAATACTTCCATACCTGGCTAGAGATCTCGGATGAGCACATGTGCATGACCTTCCACTACATGTTTGTCTCATCTGTTGATGGGGTACTCCCATACCTGGATGAGAACCTGAACGAGTAGAGGTATCTGTGCACTCGCATGACCATCCACTAACTATCCGAATCATCTGCCAATGGGATTACTCCCATACTTGGTTGAGCACCTGGACGAGCAGAGGCAGTGTGAACCTGACCATATACTACCTGTGCATCTCATCTATTGATGGGATTCCTCCCATACCTGGCTGAGACCCTGGAGGAGCAGAGGTACCTGGGTGAACCCGACCACCTACTACCTGTTCATCTCATTTGTCGACGGGATTTATCCCATACCTGGCTGAGAACTTGGACGAGTAGAGGTATCTGGGTGAAAGTATGGTAAATGTCTCTGAGTCATCTCTCCCTCTCAAGGAGGGATACGTTCTCTTCTACTCCAAGTCTTCCATGAAGGTATTCAAGCTTTGTCCTGGGAAGAGGCATGGTGTGAACATCTATAGTTTGGTCATCTGTCAAAATATACTAGAGCTCGATCACACCTTTCTACACCATATCATGTATGAAGTGATACCAAGTCTCTGTGTGCTTCAACTTGTCATGAAATATAGGATTCACTAACATCTGCACACAACTCTATTTATCTCGGTGAATCACAATTGGCTCTGGAATTTGGCCAACAATCCTGCAAGAAGTTTACAAAGCTAAACTGCTTCCTTGTCTGCTGAACTAGCAGTCATATAATCGGTCTCTGCAGTACTGAGAGCTGTCGAGTTCTACTTCCTATTGTACTAGGAAATCACTGTAGAACTCAAACTGAAAAACAACATCCTGAAATGCTCTTCCTATATGTAGTGCATTCGAACCAATCTGAGTCGGTAAAACCTTGCAATATTAAGTCACAATCTGATTCATATCGTAGATCATATCTCATAGTTCCACGTAAGTATTTGAGTACATGTTGTTACACCCAAATCTCATCATCAACATGTGATAATATCCTAAACACTTATGTTTTCCCTTAGTCCCAAGTCTTGAAGTGAAAACCATGATCCAAATGTCAAACTTGCACATAAAAACCTAGCACCGCTTCTACCCTTAAGCTTAGGAGCGATTCCTTCTTCAACACCTCCTAAGTTGTGTTGAAGACGGGCGGTGGCACTGCCTTTTATCTTTGTTTGAAGAGCGATTCTGCCTAACATTGCTCTGTCATCAAGGGGCAGGAGCGGTGCCCTTGGTAAAAAGTGAAAAAGAGAATCTTCACAAAGCTTCTAGATCAAAAGCTTCGTGGCAAGCCTTATCCCTATTCACTTGGGTCAGTTGAACTCAAGATCCATTCTTTGGGGATCTCATGTCCACCTCACCCACAAAAATCTCAACCATCCCTATCCATTTGAAGCCTATATAAATAGGCTCATACCCCATGGTTGAGAGAGAGCAAAGTCATGCTACCACTTTGACATTCTGTCCTGATTCATTGAGAGTGAGCATAGAGGAGCAAGTTGGAGCTATCGAGGATAAGACATCAGTTTTGTGAAGAAGTGCATTCAACACTAATGTGCAAGTTGTAACTCTTTCATTATTCATTAAAGCAAAGTTGATTTTCTTCCCACATAACTCGTCTTGTTTAATATTGCATGTTTGTTATTGGATTCCTTAGTCACCAATATAGATATATAGATAATACTTTGGTACTTTTGATATTTTGTGTTTGATGTGTTTTTGCAGGTATCTTCTTGGAGATCTCTTGCCATAGGTGAAGAGACACATCAATATCTGAATATTTCATTCCAGGTGTCTATAGTTTCTAGGAGAAGTCTATCATCCTTGTTGTGACTTATTTGTTCTGGATATGAACCATTCAGACTAGAGGAACAACTTCTATCCGTAGAAGGTGCAACGGAATTCCTGACAACACATGTTTTGCAACAATCCAGTAAATTTGCCTCGGTTCACACATGAACTGACCGAGAGAATTCACAACAAAACAAATGTCTGGTCTGGTGTTCGTCAGATACATCAAGGACCCAATCAACTGGCGATACATGGTGGGATCAATAAAATTTGAATATGAAGCAGAATCCCTCAACTTCTTCAAATTTGCATCCATCGAAGTAGCTATGAACTTGCAGTCCAACATTTTGAATCTCTTCAGTATATCCATGGTGTAATTTCCTTGACCTAGGAAAATATTCTTCTTCCTTTATCATACTCTTAATCCCAACAAGTAATGTGTCAACATTATCATTGAGAAAGGATGTCTTGGAATCTATCTAATACAACTTCCATCCCATAGCTGAAATAGCAATAACCAATCTGATGGAAGTATATCAAGCCAGAGGAGTAAATGTCTCATCATAATCGACTCCCTCTTTCTAAGAGAGCCCTCCGGAAACAAATCTAGCCTCCCATTTGCTCCATGTGAAACTTCATGCTCCTCTGCATTCTACAAAATCTGGCGTTCCCATCTGGGTCTTTTTCGGCTTACTTCCATATCTGTGGGAGCATCATCTTGCTCAACTGGATTAATGGAATTGATCAATTTATTCATTTCTTCATACTCCCTCTTAATGTTTAGAGGGGAGATGATCTCATATCTTCATCGTCATTGATATCCATATCTGATCCTCTTCCTTTTAGGATAGCCATTTCTTGTTCAAAGGTTACATCTCAAATGAATTGGATTTGCCTCGATCCTGTGATGTATATTCTGTGAGACTTTTAGGACTTGCAATATCCCACAAATGTTCCCTTCTTACCTAAAGGTTCTAACTTAAGCACATGAATGTAGACTGAAAAGTAATTGTCCATCCTGGTGATGACCAGGTTCATCAAGGATCCTTCAATTGTCTTGTTTGAATCACGACATCATTGCCATTAGGTTTCAATCATGTGTAATAGACTAGAATCCTTGTCTTTGAGGGATAACTCCCTCTGTCTCTCAGAATTCGGTTGAGTAAATCTCGTTGAAGTGGCATATAGACCAACATTCATAGAAGCTTTCTGCTTCTATTCACTAAATCTCTACATGAGATTATTCTAGGTCTAAGAGTCATAATACATGCTTCTAGAGGCTTTATGCTTCCATTCCATCTGTATATCAATGGGATCGCTTGTCCTTATAGATCATGGTATTCCCTACAATCAAATCCCGTCAGATGCTTAGCAATGTTTCATAATAAATGTATTAACAAAATATTGTAGGAAACCTTTTAGTCAATGTTTCGACACAACACACGTAAGGCCATTATCTGGATGCTTATGGTCTCCATTATAGCATACCATTACGAGTGTGTACTACTCCAAGTATGTTAAAAAGGAGTTTCCATCCTTGATGGGTTGTGCAACATGACATGCTTTTTAAACAATCATGTGTATAACAAATACTAGATGAGCCTACTTGTCAACTACCTGAAATGTAGATATGTATAGAACATATTCAAAAGAAACCAAATCTAATCTACTAAAGCATGTAAAATAAAATACTTATCTTTTGTAGTTGTGTGGGTGGGCTCCCACTGTCAGGGTCCACTGGTCTTCATATGCTTGCTTAACGATCATCACAATCTCGATATTCATATCATTTCTTAGAAGAAGAACTACAAACGATCATCCTTCCTTGGCTCCTTATGAGGAGGGTCTTCTTCTACATCAGCAATTGAAGCTTCATGCTTCCTTTTGTGAGAACTTCAACAACTACTGGAATAATGACTGTATTTCTGGCACCTATAGCATTGGATTTGAGATAGATCCTTCTTTTGTTTCTTCTAATCTGGGGGAGGACTTGATCTCTTGTCTTGATGCTTGTGAATGTACGGATTCCTTACCCTTCCCTTTCCTTTCTTGGTATGTGATACAAATGCTTGATTTTCCTCAGGTTGAGTACTATGAAGTCTTTGGCGTGTTGCAATTCTTGTTTCTTCATGAGTGCATTCTGCCCATAGCTTATCAAATTTGGGAAACTTGGTTTGACCACTTATAGTTTGGATGATAGACTCCCAAGATGGTGAGAGACCATTTAAGGTGGTCATGACAAGATCATTTTCTTCAAGATTGTCTCCACTCGACTTTAGCTTGTCCCGGAGGCAATATCCTCGTACTTCATCATCTTCATATTCGATAGTTGATTCCTCAATGTGAGAGTCACATTGATGCTACTGTGTTCAAATAAATTCTTTAGGGTTTTGAACATCGTCCTTGCCGTCATCTTTCATGAGATCTGAGGAACCAAGTGATCTCTAATTGAGTCCACTCAATCCTCCTTGCTTTGGCATCATCCTTTATCTAGCGAGGTTTGTCTTCTTCGGCTTCTGGCTCTAGGACCTTTGCCTTTACAAACTGTAATAGGACATTTTCTTCTAGTAGAAGAAGAACCCTAGACTTCCAAGGGATGAAATTGGAAGCCCCTTCCAAATGATGTTCAACCTTTATGCTGATCATCTTGATTGTAGACATTAGAGGAAATTTGGGGTCTAAAATCGGCCTTATAAGAAAACACGCCAACAATAAATTTTGTGAGTTGGAATTCAAGAACCAATAGAATTTCAATAAAATGAGTCA
>LPNX011003555.1:119616-130823 GCA_001517045.1 Pseudotsuga menziesii
TTTTTTTTTGGGTGGGGAGGTGGGGGGGTTAGTTAATCCAACTCAAGCCAAAACCGCTCCCAAAAGGGTATTTTGTTGTAGTGAAAAGATGGACTAGTTAACTAAAGTGTTTATACTTAAGTTAAACTAAAAGATGGCACTTCAACTAATCAAAAGACGACACTTCAGTTAATAAAGTGCTTGCATGACGACACTTGAGTTAATGCATTACAACACTTAAGTTAGCCTCCTAAATAAGTTTTCATGCATTCAGTTAGATGGAGATTTCACTACAGACTAAGTTAAGCATTAGATAATGTCAAATATTGAAGGCATGGTGCATATGTTATGCATGGTGAAGATTCCAATGTATGGGGATTATTATCCATGAAGCCAATTCACAGTTTTAATGTATGCAGTGCACAATTCTCATGCATCCATTCACTACTATTTGCATGGAAGTTGATTTGGATTGTTATTAATGTGTTGGGCGCATGGAAAGTTCATATAGTTTATCTTTATTCTCTATTGCATCAGTGTTCTCTTGTATCTACCACTCAGGTTGTCGAAGGACAACATGCTATTGTGTAAAAGACATTCTCTCCGATCTATCATAATTATACTCTGAAGAATTGTTGTTTTTTCCATCCTCATTATTTCAAGGATTTTACCAGGGTATGTCTTATGTTGTGTATGAATGATTTATGTGATTGAATGTTCTATTAATTCCAGTGTTTAGTATTTCTGCAATTAAAGTTTTAAAGTTCAAAGATCATCATATTTTCTCAAAAAAAATTAGCATGGTATCAGAACTCGGGATGTGAAGGAGATGATTTGTGCAAGTAGACTAGAATCTCGCGTAGATCCCGAGGAGTTGAGAATTTTTTTGGAGATCCATGACATCGATCTCTATTCGACCGAAAGACCATCTTGAGGGTACTTCCAATTTCAACACTTGGAAGGAGAGAGTGTTGAAATTTATCGAGGAACATGACCTAGATAGTTGCGTATCCAAAGTGGTGGAGGAGCCTACATCCAATGTAGGGTGAGCCAACTTCAACAAGAATCAAGAAAAGGCCAAAAGAATCATATATGATTTGGTTAAGGACAATTTGATGTTTGTGATCACTCTATTGAAGAACACCAAGGAGTGTTTTGATACACTAATGAACCTATATGAGAAGAAGGCCCCAAGTCAAAAGAGGGATTTGAAGAATAAGATTCAGAACCTAAAAATGGATAAGGAAAAGAATGTGGCATCATTATTCACCAAGATCTCATAGGTGAGAGATCATTTTGTCAGTATTGGAGTTGCGGTGGATGAAGATGATATTATTCAAACCACCATCGATGGCCTCCCATCCTCATGGGGGACATTCTTGGTTGTAGTGAATGACCAAGTGGTGAAACTTAACTTCGAGAGGTTGTGGCATGACTGCCTCCGAGAGGAGGGAAAATTAAGAGCAATTCAATGTGCACTAAAGAAGAAAATATTTCTGTCACTACAAGAATGAAGAAAGGGAAGAGCCATTTGCTCCAAAGAAGTTCTTCCATTCAAAAAAGATGGTATTCAACAAGGACTGTGACAAATCAAAGGTTCGGTGCTACAATTGTGATAAGAAGGGCCATTATTCAAGGTATTGAAGAGAAAATAAGAACAGTAAAGGAAGGTTTCATGCTTCCATCACAGTAGAAGATGAAACTACTCAAAAGAATGCACCAGAGGAAAAGGAGACAAGGAGGGAGTATTACCTTGTATCAACACTTTCTGGATATATAATCACAAGTGAAGATACATGGTTGATTTAAAGTGGGGCATCTAAGAACTTATTAGGTTATATAAGTTCCATGTCCTACCTAAAGGAGACAAATTTCACATGCATGGTAGAGTTGGTCGACAACTCAACATATTCGATCCAAGGAGTTGGATCCACCTCCTTCCAGTTGGGTTTGGGAGATATATTGCATGTGGAGGACATTCTTTATGTCTTAGGCTTGAAAAAGAACCTTCTATTAGTTTTGGTTCTTGAATATAAGGATTTTCGATTTATCTTCATGGATAATCCAGTACTATTATGATCAAAGAAAAAAACCCTTGAAATTGTTGCAGTGATTGTAGTTCAAGAGGGAGGACTCTAAAACGTACCCAGAAATTACATTCAAGATATGGTACATCACACTATCAGTCCATGAGAGCTATGGAATAGGAGACTTGGCCACCTCCACTACAAATCACTACCAGGTTTACAACGAACGGTGAAAGGTGTGCCAATATTTGATTTTGAGCATGATAGTGTATGTTGAGGTTGTGCACTTGGAAAGAACGTTAAAAAGAGTTTCTCTAGTATTCATACTAAATCTAAAGAGATTTTAGATTTAATACACTCTGATGTATGTGGTCCCATGTCTTCCCCTTCCCTAAGTGGCTACTTATATTATGTACTATTTATTGATGACTTCTCTATAAAGTCACGGATTTACTTCCTTAAGGCTAAGAGTGAAACATTGAGTAAAATTTAGGAATTTAAAGCCATAGTAGAAAATCAGATAGGAAAGAACATTTGTGCTCCGAGGTATGACAATGGAGGTGAATTTGATTCTAATGTTTTTAATGAGTTATGTAGTGATGCAAGAAATTGTAGACATTTGACAATTCCATACAAGCCCCAACAAAATGGGGTTGACAAGAGAAAGAATAGAAATGTATGTGAGGCTGAAAAAGCTATGTTGCATGACCAAGATTTTTCTACCTCAGTATGGGAAGAAGGCACATGTGCAATAGTGTATATCTCAAACAGAAGTATGTGTTCCATTCTGTATGAGAAGAAACCTCAAGAGGTGTTCACTGGTGAGAAACCAGACATTTCACACCTGAGGCTCTTTGGGAGTCCTATGTACATCCATGTACCAAAAGAAAAGAGGACTAATATGGAACCTTCAGGAAAGAAAAGAACCTTTGTGGGTTATAACGAATCATACAAATCCTATAGGATATATGTGCTAGGTGAGAGACACATTGAGGTTAGTCGAGATGTGACCTTCCATGAAGAGGTTTCATTCAAAAGATATTTTGTATTATATAGACACAGAGGATCATGATACTCCTATGTGAGAGGACCTAGATAATGATTCTCCCCATCCAGATGTTCAAGGGGAGAATCTAGAAAAATTATTATATTCTCTAGTCTCTGATGAACCGGTAGAACTAGTTGATGAACCTACTACCAAGAGGAGGTATGGATGGTGTCTTGATATACTACAAGATGGAAAGAGTCATGGAGCTCCAGTGGGATATTCCAGAGAGAGAAATAAACTAGAAATATATTCAAGGTATGTGGCATAGATGAGTCACATTAGTGACTCCAAGCCTTCCACCTATGAAAAAGTTGAAAAGAAGCAATTTTGAAAATATGTAATGTTAGAGGAATACTAGTCTATATTAAATAATGATGTTTGGGAGGTTGTTCCCAAACGAGAAGGGAAGTCCGTAGTTACTTCCAAATGCATTTACAAGATAAATCATGCTATAGATGATAGCGTGGAAAAGTATAAAGCCATATTTGTTTCCTGGGGTTTCTCTTAGAATGAGGGAATAGACTATGAGGATACATTTTCTCTTGTCGCCAGGTACACCAATATTTGAGTTGTGATCTCACTTGAATATTCTCTAGGATGGAATGGATGTGAAGACAACCTTCCTCAATGGTGAGGTTGAATATGAGGTTTATATTCGGCATCCCGAGGGGTTTTTGATTCATGGGATCGAGTCCCATGTGTGCAAGTTGATGAAAGCCTTGTATGGGATTAAGCAAGCTCCTCGACCTTGGTATTCAAGAATTGACAAATAGCTATAGAGACTAGGCCTCTCTAAGAGAGAAGTTGAACTAAATTTGTAATTCAAAGTAGTGAAGAACCAACCGTTGATATTAGTTCTATATGTTGATGATTTGTTACTCACTAGAGAGGAAAAAATGATTTCTCGGTGCAAGAGAGAGCTCACTTCTGAGTTTGATACGAAATACTTAGGTCATATGCACTACTTTATGGGCCTTGAGATTTGGAAAAGAAAAGATGATATATTTATGTCTCAAGGGAATTGCATTGACAACATATTGCGCAAGTTTGGCATGGTGGATTTCAAATCCATGAGTAATCCAATGGTTTCCAATTTGAGGAAACTTCATGAGTCAGATATTGGATCAGATCCAGTGGATCCCACTTTATATAGACATCTTATTGGCTCGTTGATGTACTTGGTACACTTGAGACCAACTATTTTTTATGTGGTGACTATTATGAGTTAGTTTATGTTTGATATGAAACACACACATTGGGTTTCTACTAAGCATGTAGGCACGATTTCTTATGGACTCAGATATTCCTCCAATGGAGGTGTGATGCTACTTGGATATGCAGATTAAGATTGGGGTGGTAGCATTGTGGACCGCAAGAGTACATTCGACTCATGTTATAACTTGGGTTCTACTATGATCACTTGGTCCAACAAGAAGTAGGTATCATTTGCCCAAAGTACTACAGAGGTAGAGTACATTACTTCTAGTACTTCCTCAATAGAAGCAATGTGTCTTAGGAAGTTGCTTGTAGGATTGTTCGGTGAGAAGCTTAAGCCTATTGTTATTAGGTGTGACAATCAGAGTTGCATCAAGATTTATGAAAATATGGTGTTTCATGATAAGTCGAAGAACATTGAACTGAAGTATCACTTCATCCAATACATGGTCCAGAAAGGTATAGTGAAACTTTAGTACATTGCTACTGATGAGAAGATTGAAAATATGTTAACAAATCCTTTGTCAATGACTTCCTCGCCTCCCTCGCTTAGAGGGAGTGTTAAATGTACAAAATCACGAGTCATCCTCCAAGCCAATATTGTGGAGCTAGGATTAGGCCTCATGTGTTGATGCATAAAGACTGAGTTGGAATCAGTAACTTGGAGTAAATTCCTAGGTTGGACCTAAGGATGACTAAGACTTCAGTTATAAAGGTTATTCTTCATGTGTTGAGGTGAATGCTTTGATTTATCAAAGTGATGATGTTGTAAAGTATTGTAGTGCAAGGCTCAAGACTTGTGTGTATATCAAGTCATTTCTCATATGGATCTCTAGTTATAGTAGATACCTATGGGGTGGACCTCCAATTATAGTGGGTACCCATGGGGTGGGCCTCTAGTTATAGAGGTGGCATTAGAGGAAATTTCAATTTAAAATGGGCCTTCCAAAAATAATACAAATTCCATGTCATCATGTATTAGCCAATCAAAATTCTTTAAAATTAAAAAACAGAGCACCTCTTAAACAATTTTTTAATATAAATTTGGGGATAGGTATCATTACAAAAACTACTTTTTATTTTCATATTTTCGACATATCTCCCTGTGTTTTTACTCAAATTTCGATTGGGATAGCTCGTTGGATGCAGAATTAAATTTCGCATCCAACGAGCACACACATGGCATACTTTTGACTGGCCCCACTACCTCCAAAACAAGAAATACCAGAAATAACATCATCATCACATTTTTTTCCAGGTATTTCTTGTTTTTGGGGTAGTGATGCGCGTCAAAAGTATGTCGAGTGGGTACTCGTTGGATGCGGAATTTGATTCCACATCCAAAGAGCTCTCTCGATCAAAATTTGAGTAAAAACACATGGAGATATGTCGAAAATACGAACAAAAAAAAGTAGTTTTATCTTTTCTTCCTCCAAAATTAATAAATATTATTTTATTATTTTAACTATTATTTTATTAATTTTCCTTAGGAGGCCCATTTTGAGTNTCTTTGCTTGTTGAAGCATCAAATGTTGTGTGATGTATTTTTAACCATGGTCACCAATTGCTACAAAGTATCCTTTAGAGATTAGCTACCTCTAGAGTGAATTACTTTAGCATACAATTAGTTGTTATGGAGTAATATAATATTATCACAACATCCTAAAATTATTCTAAGTATAATATGATATGATAGATAATTAAAGTTAACACATATTGACCATGCTGTAAAGATAAGAAAAAAGAGATAATGCATAGAGAAAAAGAGAATTTGAATTGTCCATGTAATGACTAAGTGAACTCGAATGTGTGAGCTTCTGTTAAAGCCACAATCTATGCTTCAATTAATTAAAGAACTCATAGTGATCACTCCATAGTAAGTCAATCAAAATGATTCAGTTAACAATAGTTAACTAAGTCTTAAAAAAGATGGACCAAATAACTAAAATGTTTATACTTTAGTTAAACTAAAATATGACACTTAAGTTAATCAAGAGACGACACTTCAGTTAATAAAGTGTTCGCATGATGACACTTAAGTGAATGCATCAAAAGACTTAAGTTATCCTCCTATAAAGTGGTCATGCATTTGGTTAGATCGAAAGTTCACTCTGAAGTCATTTAAACATCAGTTAATGTCAAAGATGAAAGGCATGACGCATATGTTATGAATAATGAAGATTCCAATGCACATGAATTATTATCCATGAAGGAAATTCATAGTTTTAATGTATGTAGTGCACAATTCACATGCATCCATTGACTATTGTTTGCATGGCAGTGAATTTGGCTTATTATTAATATGTTGGGCACATGGTAAGTTCATATAGTTTATCTCTATTCTCTATTGCATTACTGTTCTCTTGTATCTAGCACCCGGGGTGTCAAAAGACAATCTGCTATTGTGTAAAAGACATTCTCTCTGATCTATCATAATTATACTCTGAGGAGTTGTTGGATTTTTCATCATCATTATTTTGAGGGCTTTGATAGGGTACATCTTGTGTTGTGGATGAATGATTTATATGATTGAATGCTCTACTGATTCCAGTGTTCAGTATCTCTACAATTAAAGTTTTAAAGTTCAAATATCATCATATTTTCTATACAAAAATTTAACAGATTTTATCATTAATTTGTGTTGGATGAAATTCATTAAATTCTCTCTTCATTACTTTTGGTCTCAAGCTTGCAATTGTTGATTTTTTTTCTTTGCAACTATATTATGTCTGCAAGTGATTCAACAATATCACATGGCATCCAAGTGCAGGAGCTTGTAATGAGCACTACTTACTTTTACATGTTAACAAAAGATTGGAGCACACATAGAGAATGGATCTACCCCCTTTTGTGATCCTTACACCATACAATTAATTTGAATGGAATCCTAAAGCCCTCATTCTCCTAAAAAGCAAAGGGGTTTATTGGATCACAATGGATACTGAAGTTGAATTAAAATCCATCGTTGAGAAAGATAATTATTTCAATAGAATGGATGAATCATTTAATTTATTATGCTTGTCAATATAGCCATATCTACATTTCCACATAGAAAATTCTTCCACCCCAAATGAAGTATGGACCACATTGGAGGGCCTATTCGAGAAACAAGATGAACTACATGGACACAGGTTGAAGAATGAACTCATCTCATTAAGCCCAAGCAATTTTGACACCATGCAAGAATTATTCACAAAGTTTAAATCTTTACCACAACAACTCAAACAATGTTGAATAGACAAATCAAAACAGGATGGACAACTAATCCTATATATTCTCTCACTGTTAGGCCCATGATATTATGTCTTCTTTTCATACTTTAAAACTAACCATGGGAAAAGCTTGGAAAATTCCTCCTATAGATGATTTCATTGGATCACTTATACATGAGCAGGATAAGCTCATAAAGATGGGTTCTCTCAAGAATTCCAAGGAAATTTCACTCACAATTCATGAAAGTAGCAAGCCAAGCAAGAATAAACAAAAGGGCAAGAAGAATCCTAATCATAAGAAAGGTGAAAACTTAATCCATTGAGGAGTATTCAAACTCTAAAGCGAGAAAACCAAAGAAGTATAAATCCATGCAAGTATTGCAACAAATGATATCATCCAGAAATTTCATGCATGAAGAAGACTATTGATGTAATGGCATAAGCTCTACAATAAAACAATTTTGGATATTTCTTATCAAAGAATGCTAAGAGAAAGCCTGTAGACAATTTGCTATAAGATCAAGGTAAATACATGCACCAATTGCTATATCTTCTTCACCAAATGCATGGATCTTATATCCCAGTGCATCGCATCATATGGATGCCTCAAAAGATATTTTATTCTCTTTGAAACCTTGTGTTGGTACTCCCACTTTAATGGGATATGACACTCTAGTAAAAGTTTGAGGACAAGGTAGTTTAGATATAGACAATGGAAATTTTGAGAATGTATTCCATGTTCCAATTCTATCCATAAATCTGCTCTTGATCTATAAAATCAATCACTCTGGAACATGAAAGCAGGTAGAATTCACCCCAGATTTGGACTCTTAATTATGCCTTTATGGAAACAGTATACTTGGACAAAGGAAGAGTTCCATGAATCCATCAAGGGAGTTTAGTTGGATTTATCCAAGTAGACTCGTATTTTGACCAAGAATGAGCCAGTTATTGGTTTGGCCTATGAATAACTAATGATTAATCAAATCAACAAAGGCTCACTTTTTTTTATACTAAGGGTATCAAGTTAACAATATAACCCCCTACACCCCCCCCGCTCTCTCTTTCTACACACACAAACACACACAGTTTTATGAAATGAATGATTTTGTTTGATGGGGTGGATCTTTTCTTTTCTTTTGGTGTTTTGTGTGTGGTATTTTCATGATTTTTTTTCCATTTTTATGCAATACCCTCTAGCGAAATCAATCAGAAAATAAGAAATTATCACAAAAAACTAAATTTGGTAATTTTCATTAATCCTCACTACTAAAATTGGCATTAACTACATTGGTGTGAAGGCAAGGAAACCAAAAAAATCACCCAAACTACAGGTTGCTAAGTGCCTTTATCTTTTGACTCAACAATTGCGACAGTTATGAAATTTAAAGTGGAAGAAAAAATAAGTCATATTACATAGCCTAAATGAATAAGGTTGAATTTATTTATGGGTTGCATAGCCACCATGTGAAAATAAGGTTTAAACTAGTTCCTTAGTTAGTGGGATGAAAACTCCTGAAAAATGAAATAAACATTGATTTGAAATTGTGTAAATGTATCAATGTACGTAAATGATAGAAAAAACAAAGAAGCACAGAGAAAAATAAATAGGAGGCAAGGAGGGGGGATTTTACTTGTTTTCCCTATACTTTTTGTGTGTTTCTTTATCAAATTAATGGCCTTAAATAGGATTTGAAGTGGTTTTTAACTGCTTGGGAGAAGTAGCTAGGGTAACTAGTGGATTTTATTAACATTACTGCATTAAAGGGATATGATGGACACCTAGTCTATGTTAACTGGCCATCGTCCATTCAAATAAGAAATAATCATTGGATCCCTAAATAAAAGAATGTATTTTTGTGGGATAAGAGAAGATGTAAAGGGGTATAGATTATTGGATCCTTGAACAAAAAATTTATCCATTGACAAAAGTGTAAAATTTGAAGAAGGGCCCTTGCATGCATTCTAAGAGAATCTGACAACAACTTCTCCACATCTTCTTGAAGCCGATCTTAGAGATTATTCTTCATGCCATTTGTATCATATTTAGATCAGATTTCAAAATTTGATTTAGATGTTCACGAGCATATTATTGTTTATCCAAATCTTTGACCACGGTGGGAACAACAAACCTTACAAGAAGCCAATGATATAGTGGGTGATCCTACCGATATGAGGAGGATTAGAACTTAGTTTGAGAATGCTCTGCATTCCTTCATAGACACAAATCCATTATTTCCATTTCATTTCTATATGGTTCTTGCATGTGATCCCCATTCCTATGTAGAGGATAAAGGAAATCCTGATTGGGAAGCAACTATGAATGAGGAATACAATTTCCTCATTGAGAACCACACTTGGTATTTAATTCCACTTCCATATGATTAGAAGCTTGTTCAATGCAAGTGGATATACATGCCAAATAAATGAATAAATGGAATGGTTAATACGTATAAGGATAGGATAGTAGCCAAAGGATTCCAACAAGTTCATCAGATTTAATATGATGAAACATTTGCACCAGCGGACAAGATGGATTCCATTTGATTGCCTGTCTTTATTGCAGAAACAAGAAAGTGGATGGATGTGAAGAATGTGTTTCTTCACGATGATGTTGAGGAGGAAATCTACATGGATCAACCACAAAGGTATGTACACAATCCATCTCATGTTTGTATACTAAAGAAATCCATGTATGGCCTTAAACACACACACGTACAGATTGGCATGGAAAAATGGATTCCTACATTCTTTTTGAAGGTTTTATTCATTGGAAATTTGATTCAAATATGTATACGATGAGAGATATTGATTCACTCTTGATTATAGTATTATATGTCAATGAATTAATAATCACAAGGAGTTCAGTCTCAACCATTTCTACAGTGAAGATTTCTTTGCATGACAAGTTTTCCATGACCGACATGGGACTACTACCTCACTTTCTTGGTTTTCAAATCTACCAGGATGATCTGGGAATTAATATGTCTTAATTCAAGTATGCCAAAGATCTATTGGTTTGGTTTTAGATGATTAAATACAACCCAATGATTAGAATCTCTATGTCTTAAGCTTTAGAATCTCAATTAAAGTGCATTAGTTCGCTATTTTTAGTATATCTCATTTAATTTTATCATTAATTCGCGTGGAATAGAATTCATTCAATTCTCTCTTCATTCTGTTTGGTCTTGAGCTTGTGTTGATTGTTTTTTTCTTTGCAAATAGATTATGTGTACAGGTTATTAAACAATTTCACAAAAGCTACTATGGATGTTATTCTCAAAGGAAAGCACTCAATAACTTCTAGTCACATGAACTCTTTAGCTTCACTACCACATTCACTAAATATAACAAAATAGTCACATAGATGATGGAAGACATGGAAATTAAGGATCTAGTGCTACAAAAAGAAAATAAAGACCCAAGAGAAGTTAATTAATGCTTCTTTCACTAATATGCTACAATGTTATGCAAATTCTTTTTTATTCTAGGCATATATTGTTGAATATATACTTGTAATAGTTTCTTAGCTTTCTTTGAAAGAGACATCATGGCAAAGATAGACTCTTTTTGTGATTATAAAGATTTGGTGTTCACACAGAGACCAACATACATTTTTGTATTACTCAACTGTGCAATTTGACTCCAGCCTTTTTAATGCAATATTATAACTTTTGTTGTTAAAAAATGTTACATTATATATATATATATATATATATATATATA
>LPNX011003555.1:131343-152245 GCA_001517045.1 Pseudotsuga menziesii
TAATATTATATATCTTAAAGATATTTTACTTTGCAATGCCTCATATATAATTTTGTAAAGTCATTACCAATCAATTTATAAAGCTTACAAATTTGGACTATAGTCACTTCATTAAATTGATCAATATTTACTAATTGAATTTATCAACATTCAGTAACATAGTGATAAGATCAACAACAATTTGCCGAACCTTGTATTTGCTAAATCTTATACTTTATTTCTAACAAAAACTAAGAACATATATTAGATTGAAAAAAAGGTTGTACACATCCATTCAGTACAAAATTGAAACCTGAGTTTCATAAGGTATTGTGAAGAAAGATAGACTGAAGCAATTGTACTTAATAGAAATATCCAAATGTTCCTTTCTTACTTCCTGAAGACTATCAAACCATTCAAAAGTGTAAATTTTAACAAACTGATGATTAAGTAAAATGCAAAAAAAAAACATCTAGGATTGGCAGGGATGAAACACTACATTTTCTTGCCTTCATGCTCAAAGACAGGCTAAATATCCAAAGTTTCCTCCATTGGATAAGCACCTTGGCATGGGGAGTCCTAACAGTGGTTGCACTGGGACATTTTGGACATTTTTAGAACTTCCTCTTTGATGATATCAACAATACCCATCAGCTACTTGAGATCTTGCTCATTATCGTCAATCATGGAGTCATGGAAACCGATTTGGTTGGATATGTATATGATATCATAAGAAACTTATATGTTTTCCTGGACGTGAACGCCCACCATCTCGTAAAACCTGCGCAAATGCAACTTGATGTCCTCCAAACTGGACTCGAGACCGGTAATTTCATAATTTCCCCCCTTGTTCACTATTATTCTCTTCGGGTCGTCTTCAATCGCCCACGAAAGGTCTAAAAACAAAAACTGCAGATGTTGCACAGTGTCTTCATGCTGGTTCTCACTAAAGCACTAAGAGTCGTCTCCCTCCAAGCCTGCAAACAATAGACGGGAACGAGAAGGGCCTTCACTGTTTAACGCATCCATCATTTGCGTCGACTGTCATCTCAAGACCCCGAGTAGCTAGCGAAGAGTACTCAGAGTTAATGTGAGCTCATGAAGGGTACCAGCATATGGCAGAGTGATGCCACACGTCATGAGGAAAGTCGGATCGTCATCATGGGTAGATGGCCAAAGGGGAGGGGGGGCGTCTTCTATAGTTTCCAACCTTAGCCTATACCTATTGTGCATTGAGATATGTCTAGGGGACATGTTTATAGGACTTCATGTGGTTTTTGAACTCAACCACTCCTTGCTTGCTTCTAGCGCCATGATTGGCAAGCTTATTGGCATGACCATTGTTCTCCCTGATGATGTGATGGAAGAGGACTTGTGAAATAAGGTTTTGTGGGCAACTCCAGTCATAGATTCTTATACTTAGGCAACGATACTTGTTAAATTTGTTATTTCCTCCATGAAATGATATTGATTCTTCTTTGTTATTTCCTCGATGAAATGATATTGTTGATTCTTCTAATGACTTGAATCATTAACCTAACATGGTAAAACAAAATTTTCCTTTAAATCTCTTCAAATTTAGAGTAACAATATATTATCATAAGCCTTTGTATCTACAACTTTATGTTGCTACTATGTATGCAACTTTTATGTTCAACACACAATTTAGTGTAATAATATATTATCATAAGCCTTTGTATCTACAACTTTTTTATATTGCAACTTTTGTGTTCAACACACAAAATGTGTTCCCTTGATTTATTCAATTGACAACACTATTACACATTTAATATATGGCATCAATCCCTTTAAAACCATTATATGGCTCAAATCAAGGTGTGGGGACATTGCCATTTTGTGGTTATGGTTGGTTTTTGTTGTTGTAAGTGATAACCCATTTTTTCTTAATAGTTATTTCTATTTTCAAAATTTCAATTACAAAAAAATAATTTGAATTTACAATGTTTTCAAACAATTTATTATTAAAATGTTTTTTTTTTTTAATTCAAAATATCATTAACTAATCTTTGATGAGAGAAGGAAAAGTGAGATATTTTTTCATTACCAAATCGTAAAAAAATTAAGTTTTGGACTTTCTTGTTAGTTAGAAAATCCAAATTTGTGTTTTTGAATGCACAAATGGGTAACACCCTCAACTACCTATATGGCACTCACATTATATAATTTTCACAACTAATATATGTGACATAATTTTTTAAGATTTCTAATCAAAGCCCAAACTAAACAAACCAAACAAATATAAAAAAAATAAAAAACATATAATATTTAGATTACTCCTTCATAAAAAAATAGTAATAAAAAATACAATTCATCATTTTTACAATATTCAATAAAATTAATATGAATGTAATGTTTAAGTTTTCTATATATGATTTTACAATTTTAAAATAATTACATATTTTATGAAAATCATCATAATACATATAATTGTTAATATTAGTAATAATTTCATTTTTCAATAATAAATATAAATATAATTTTTTTTAATAAATATAAATGTTATTTGGTAGCATTGGTGTTATTATGTCTATATTTGCGAAAATAGAGATTAATAACCAAAAGTCTTTTGTTAAGGAAGTTTTTTTGGGATAATAACAGAGATAAGCATTAGACAAACTCTCTATGGGAAACATGCCTCTGAGGTTAGGGTAATTGGATGAAGGATCCAACAACATTTTTCTCATATACACTCTTTTTAAGAGAGTATTTAAATATCATTTAACGAGTAATATTCAGCTTGCTACAAGCTATTTAATTTAATGCCACAAAAGCACGCTTGTTTAAGATCCAACTAACATCAAACCTAGAGCAATGAGCTGGCTATGACATTTGATCCCTATAAACCTTTAACCTTTAATCATATGGTGTGCTAGTTTATAAAATGTGGGCCCTTTCCATGCCTAGTGAGAACAGCATATGAACTCATAAGAAACCCTAATCAAAAGCCAAAGGCAATTATAGAGGGCCAGTCGGCATCTCTGTACTGGAAAGTTCTATACCATATATCTTTTTTCGATCACAAAAACGTGTTGGTCAAAGATCCGTAATTAAACATAAATACTGATCATTGACCAACGACCAAACCGGAGTGCTTCGTAGCAAGTCACTTAACTTCAGTGGGTTTTGTATTTGCCGAGCTCTCTCGTGAAGGTTTTGAAGTTTTAAAGAGCAGAGCTTCAAGGGTTTGGATCCCATTTCCCTTTTGCTTTGATCTTGCTGTTTGTGTGTATAGATTATCAGCTGTTGTGGTCTTACAGGTCTCTAGAGGTTACGTCCCAGCTTTCACAGCCGTCTGATCAACAGAAATGCCCGCATCGGCCGCATACGGGTCGCCGGATGGGAAGACTGCCCGGCCTTCTCAGTCATTCAGGCTGCGGAGCCCGAGCCTGAACAGCGTGAGGCTCAGAAAAATCTTCGATGCCTTCGACAGTAATGGCGACGGGCGGATCTCCGTCAACGAGCTCGGCCATGCCCTGGGGAGTCTCGGCCTGCCCACCCTGCCGCCCGATCTGGAACCGACGATCCGCGGCTTCTTCCAGGACGGGGTCGACGGGCTGGATTTCGACGGGTTCTCTGCCCTACACCGCTCGGTGGGATACCAGCTCTGCGGCAACGGCGACCCGGCAACGGAGGGCGTGACGAGGGAAGAGCAGGAGGAGGAGTTGAAG
The DNA here is from genome assembly GCA_001517045.1 of Pseudotsuga menziesii. NCBI lineage: Eukaryota > Viridiplantae > Streptophyta > Pinopsida > Pinales > Pinaceae > Pseudotsuga > Pseudotsuga menziesii. The sequence continues at coordinate 135,012 of LPNX011003555.1, forward strand.
GAGGCTTTCCGGGCGTTCGACGAGGACGGCGACGGTTTTATCTCCGCGGCAGAGTTGAAGAGCGTACTGAGCAGGCTCGGATTAGCCGACGGGGACGATGTTGAACAGATGATTTGTAACGTGGATAAGAATTCCGACGGGCTCGTGGATTTTGAGGAGTTTAAGCATATGATGTACCTGTCCCGAGTAGTCTAAATAAACGAGACGAGGATTACAGTTCCGTAGCTTGGGACGGAGCGCAGTGGTGATCATTTTCATTTCCAAATTCTATTATGTAAGTCGGCCATCCCTTCACCAGGTTCATTGCTAGTAGTGGGATCTTAAGGTAAGGTATTGAGATTTAACAGTCACTAATAAGCTTTGGGCAGCCATGAATCATGATTGCTCTACCACAAGCTAAATAATTTTGGCCAATCCTGAGTCAAATGTTTCTGGTTTTGTTGTCAGTTTAGGTTATGGTCAGATGTGAAGGACAAGCCAGATTTTAATTTTAAAAGATATTTTAAATAAATTAAGCATACAAGATAAGGCTTTCTTTTATTTTATTAATTATTTTTTTAATTATTGGAAAGATGATATGATGTTTGAAATTGTGATTTTAAATTTATAAAATTGTTTTTAATATAGAATTGTATTTTAATATATAATTTTTTTTTTCAATTTAATGTTTGAGGTTGAGATTTACCATTTTAATAATTTAAAAAAATGTTCCATCGTTATGAATTTGATCTCTCATATCAATTTAAAATCTGTTATACATTAAATTATATATATACATATAATTAACTTTTATAAAATTGAAATTTAGTTTAATCATTTTTAATAAATTAAGAGATAAAGATAAAATAATTTGACAGTCGTTGAAATGAAATTTAATTAAACTATTATAAATCTAAGTTAAATCTTATATATATATATATGATAATTAACTTTTATAAAATTGAAATTTAGTTTAGTTATTTTTAATAAATTAAGAGATACACCTAAAATAAATTGACACTAGTTGAAATAAAATTTAATTAAATTATCATAAATTTAAGTTAAATTAAGATTTAATAGCTTGGAGAGTGAGCCAAGTTTATTTAGGTATAATTTTTTTTTTTTTTTTTACATACTAAGAAAAAATTTAAAAAAAACTATTTTATCCCTCTTGGTTCTTGGTTAATATATCTAGTAGGTATAAGATCAAAATCAATATAATTTGTGTTTTTTTGTTTAAGCCAACATCATTTGTATTTTTTTATATTTTTGCTACATAAAGTTACACAATGTTAGGGGTTACAACATCTTCCCTATATTAGGTTGTAAGCACCTCAGTACTCTCGGTACAATCATTTTTATTTGTCAATACATTAAATTATATATTCCTCGGATGGGGTTATTTTAAGGCATGATGGGTGGAATGATCATGATGTCACTAGGAGAAGCTCATGACCAAAGATCAATGCCACTAAGCATTTAACTCACATCTCCTCTGTGTGTATGGGTGTACCTTGTCACCTTGGGAATTAAGTGCGACCTACCGATGTACAGACTCAATGCCATAATGACGACAAAGCCATTATTACCCACTAAACGCAAGATAAGGCATCACCTAGAATATTATCGTTGCATCTCCAAAGGCAAAATTCAGGCTAAGAGAGATGACTATCAATGGGGAAATCAGTGAGCTCTTGGGAAGGAAAACACTGCCATGGTTAGGCAATGCTTGTGTGCCTCTAGTCTTGGAGCCATGAGTGCCTTCAGCCATTAAGTTCATGTAATTTTATATTTTCAATTTTTTTAATTTTTAAAATCAATTCTGAGAAAACAAAAACATTATTTCATAATATTTTATATTTAGATTTTTGTTTTATTGTAAGACATGATGTAATAATTTATCTTAGATTTGAAGAGAATAGTCTCATAAAAATTATAAATAAATAATTAAAACACAAAAAAATCTTTAAGTGGCATTTAATCTTTTGGGAATTAAAGTAAATGACAATCTGAAGCATCAAAGAATCATCCATTTACCTTTGAAATGTTGTCAATTATAATATTATTGCAATGCTTTTGTTGCCAACTACTAGATGATTCCAAAGATTATGGTTATGAAGCCAAGTGCCAAAAATTCCTATGATGAAAAGTTCAACTACTGGAGAAAGGCATCTAACAACAACTATAGCTTGAGTTTCAATCATGGAGCATCAATGACATGGTCCAAATCATCGATCTTAAGAATTTAGCTCATTCCCTTAGCAAAAGGGAGCTTAAATAGGTCGTCGATCAAATCCTCACCCTCCTACAAGATAATTGCAAGGGGTTTCATTGCCATAAAGCTCACCGTCTTTGCCATGAATGTTTCAAATATATTATTGCCATTTATTAATCTTAGCCAAAGCTAATGGTTCTATATCTTGTTAAATAATGATTTACTAGGTTTTGGCACTATTATTGCATTGTGGTAGTACTTTGCATAATATACTATGCTATTAACCTTTCTCTCTCAATGAACCAAGAGCAAGTTCATTTTTTTTTTACTTGCTAAGGTGTTGGAGACATGTGGGATAAGGGGTGCTCATATCATCTCCTTTATTCAATAAGAATTTTTTCAAAAGTTACAATTCCTCCTCAATGTAAAACGAGATAAAAATACATTGTCAACAAAGCAACTTGTGTCAATAATGCTTAACCACTTCTAATATAATTTCAATCAATCACAAGCAAATCAATTTCCAAGAAATTGCAAAATATGCACACTTGTTCTTAAAAAAGTTATACCACCCAAATCTATTTTTCTCACCATGTAAAGTCATATATATCGTGACATTACATTTCTATTATTATATTAATATTGCCTTTATTGGTCAGCTAGGACATTAGTTGTAAATATACAATTATCTCCTATATATATGTCGATGAGACCTAGATTTAGGATCATATTATCTTTTCTTGTGCATTTGATACATTGTATGGGTAGATTTCCCCTCGAAGAGGTTTTTTTATTCATCTATTTATTTTGTTCTCAAGTCATCGGGTTATTCTTTCTTTCTATTTTTATGTATTTTGGGAATTTGGTGCATAATAATTGGTATCAAAGCCATTTTATCTATAACATTTTTTGGGGAATGTTGCAAATGAAAACATTTTTAAGACATTGATAAAACATAGTGAAGTACCTATGGCAAACTTTTAGGGCTTAGTTTATTATAAATTTGGAGTTATAGTTTGTGCAAGTTGGGTTTTTCACTAGTACAAAAACTAGTCTCAAACATGTCTTCTGGGTAAAATTATTACATCTAAAACTTGAGTTCCACCTATTGCTTCAGAAGGAATATGGGCCATAGTGTTTGTGGTAAAAAAATTAGAAGTAGAATAATAAAATTAGACCCAATTCAGTTTGTACAAGTTCGATATCCTAAAAGAAACAAAAATAACAAGTTTTGGGAAAGATGCCATAACTTTCCCTTGGCACATTAGAATTAGGACAAATATGTGGCATTGTAGAGAATACTTATCATGCTACTACAAGATGGAAGTTCATAATCAAAGGGGCCAAAAATTTAAAGATAATTTAGAGGCAACTTCATCTACCAAGACAACATACAAACTAGGGTTTTTAAATTTATCTTAACTTGAAATGTGCATAACTTTTAATTGGAATATTTATTTTGGGTTATTCAAAATGTGTGATAAAAAAGAATATAGGAGAATTATAGGTAAACATTATTTTGGGATCACATGGAAAAGAGTTTTGCAAAAAATAATACACCATTTAAACCTCCAAAGAGCTCAACCATGACTAATGAAGAAAAATAAAGAAATGTGTAACCACTATCCAATTTGGAAGACAAAGTTAAAAAATTGAATGATAGGTCAGTGACACTTTCTCAATCAATAAACAACAAAAATGATATAGAAAGTGATTTGAAAAACATGGACAAAATGATGGCTAGTAAAGAGGATCTTGAAGTTATGAGGGGGTAGTTCTGAATGAGATGAGACATCTCTTTCCTCATAATTCATCTCCTCGAGAAGAGGATAAGGACGACAAGAGAGACTTGTCTCTGTCACAAATTGAGAAAATTGAAAATAGTTTGAGAACAAGAGGTTCAATTCCCCGACACTTGATCATTCATCACTCCATTATACACATTATCATAGGTTCAACTCAATACCAAGGAACTACTTCATTTCCAAGGTCGATACGATAAATTTTGATGGAAATAATCCAATAATATGGATATTTCGGATGGAGCAATTATTTGATCTACACCAAGTGCCAAATTTACAAAAGGTAATTATTACATCCTTGTATTTATAACCTAATCAATTTGTATGGTGCCAATGGATTTGTGATTGTAAAAAGGACTCTAATATCTCTTGGTCTAAATTTATGGATGAACTCAGATCATATTATGAGGAATTTAAGATAAACACGTTCTTTATCCAATCGATAAATATCAAGAAAAAAGATCCAGTTACAGAGTGTATTAAAAAATTTAAGAAATTGATTCTTACAGTGAAGAACATTCTATAGGATAATTTGTTGTACGTATTTATGGATACTTTAAAGGAGAGAATTCAACATGAGATACATCTCTTTGACCATATTTCATTGGAGAATTATTTTAGTTTGGCAAGAAAAGTTGAAATTAAAACTATGGGCACTATAGGGGATACTACTAACATTGTTATGCAACAATTTCGCCAAAAGAACATAAATAAAAAATAAAGAGTAGTCCACACCTTAATAATGAAGAAACTAGATAAATAGAAAGCCTCTTCAAGGGGGAAAACCTCCTTGTACAATGTTGAGAACTTAGTAAAGCGGAATGGCAAAGAGAAAGATACCTTTGTGAAATATTTGGTTTAAAGAATTCGTAGATCTATTGAAGAACGCTAAACTTTTATATTACATGTCGTAAGCGGGTAGGAAAATTTTAAGGATCCAAAATTTTCTCAAAGTGTAAAAACCTTGACAAATCATACTAATTCTTAAATTTGCAATTATAAAATGTTTGGTGATTTTTTTAAAAAAATATTCAAATTTCTAAGGACTTTATATGGTTTTTGGATAATTTTAGCGATTTTAAGAGTAAAAATAATTATGCCATGGAATTTGGGTGAATCATATTTGAAAAAAAGGCAAATTGATGAATCGTTTTTTGGAAAAAAAGGTTGGAAAATAGCCCATGGGCTAAATTTCACCCCTAAAAGTTTCCTTCGGTGGGTTGACACCTTACCATTGTCTCATGTTGAAAGATGTCTATCTATGTTTCAATATATTTGCAACTTGCCACCAGGATATCATCGGGTGAGAACATCAGAAAACCTATTAGTTATGGAATGGATTTAGAGGGTACTAAAGGTAACAATTAACCAAAAATTCAAGCCAAATCGACTGCTCTAATTAACTCAAATGTTAACTAATTTTCTTTTGCTCTCTCATTTTAACTATGTTGACTTGTTTTGGCTACATTGTAACATCTTGTGTATTAATAAGATCCATTTCTAGATATTTACTAAGAATTTTGATAGTTCATCCTTGAACATTTTTTAATGGAGAGAAATTTCTTGGTTGATTCTTGTGACTATGCAAGTATGCCATACATTTGAGAAGTATAAGCCTACTAGGAATTTCCCTTGGAAAAATTGCATAGCACACCTATATTGTGGAATCCAAAGCTTATAAAAATTCATGGTAATAATTTAGCCAGTTACTTGGCTCTTGTCTTCTTTTATAGTGTAACTATAGGATCTATTGAGAAAGTGGATAAGCATTGATTTGTCTTAGAACATTTATCTCATTACTCCAAACTATAAAGAGCAAGCTTGAATGTTGGAATTGGTAGAAATAATTACAAATGATGAAATATGAGCATTAAAATTGCTCTTCTCCCCAATTCTTAAAGGGTTCTAGCTCAATGGAAGAGCACCTTCCTTACAAGCAGGAGATTGGTGGTTTGATTCCTCCATTCCCTACCATAAATTAATAAATGATATTGCAATGTAATTTCTAGATATAATACTAACTGACATAAATTACTGAATAAAATGACTAAATATACCACCAATTGATGACAAATAATAATTACAATGACTAAATATACTACCCGTTGATGACAATCAATGACTACATAAACTATCAGTTGACAACAATCAATGACTACAATGACAAAATAAACTACCAGCTAACAACAATCCATGACTACAATGATTAAATACACTATCGGTTAACAACAATCAATGACTAAGAAAACTATTAAACATACTACCAAGATGATGAATTAGAACAACCAATAAATGACTAAATTTTTCTAAGCATAATTAGTCTTGTTATGAGTTAAATACAATAAACTACTAATAGTTGTGTGACCAAATTTAGTCATTTATATGCAAAATTTACTAGTATCACCTATTTAATTAAATTTGTATTTATTCTAGTACAAGTCCCTTCGAAGAAGGTAAAAAAAACTTTATAAACCCCAAAATTAAGGTTTCGAAAGTGCAAAATCTGGTTCCAAATGGGGCAATTTCAGGTTCCAAAAGTGTATTTTTTACTTTGATATTGCCACTATTGAAATTAGTATTTGCACTTCTCCAATGTGATAATGACAGTTTTAGAACTTGTTTTCACTTTAGAAAGGTTGTTTTTTACACTTTCAATACTTAAATTTGTGATTTAAAAAAACAATTTTGGCACTTTCAAGTTCTAATCTTGCACTTTTGAAAAACAAATTTGGCAGTTTATAACAATTACTATAATCACACAATTGAATATACAAAATTCCAAAGACTTTATCTGCGACAAACAAAAATGAACTATATTATTTAACAACCTAGCTCCATACTTCTTATAATAGGCCTCACATCGCTGACACCATTCAGGTGCAGCAAGCAAGGTCACAATCGGTCTAACAAGCCTGTGTGCCAAGGACATTGTTGCAAGTATAATTTTTTGTTATAATACAATTCCCTTCTTCATTACAAAGCTTTTTTCTTTTGATTCATCTATATTCACTGTATTTTTAGGATCATAACCATTGATCAACATTTCTCAAACTTTATTGGAAGGTTTGAGATATACATAAGGATTCCTGACAGCATCATAACCCTCTCTTCCCTTCCAACAACAATCATCTTGTGTTAATATAATGCTAAAATGTTCCATTTTCAATCTCCTTCTTTAGAATAATAATGGAAAAAATTCATCCACATTTTTTTGTTGTTCAAATGTCCATATACCAACTTTGAATATACTAATGCAATTTTAAAAAAAACTCTAAATCCTGGACACATAAGATAAATCTTTGTTCTTGTTTCGATGTCTGGAGATCCAAGCAATATCAAGTTCTTTTGTAATGAACTTATATGTATTGCATGTAACAAAAATCCATTGAATAATCAATCATTTTCCTACCAATCCTCTATTTGTAAACAAAATAACACAACATACAACCCAATCAATATTTGTATTATACATTTCAATGTTTCTATTTGTATATAACAAGATTACAATGTATACTTGTATGATATGCAACTTTTAAAACAAATCACCACATACATGATATTACGTCCATTCATGAATTGACAACATAAATATGAGGGTTGTCAAAAGATAAAAAAATATTTTTACATTCTCGAAGTTTTTGAAGTATACAAAACCCTTTCAAAATAGCCATTAACTGTTCTCCCACTAAATTAATTGTTGTCTCAGTAATGTCATCTAAAGTTGAATGTTTTTAACCAATGTCCCATATTCAAAAGAGGTCGTAGATGATTCAAAAGAGAACGCACCATTGTTTTTATAGTTATTTCTATTTCTTGTGAACCATAAAATGTCCAACTTGATGGCATTTTCAAGCAGTTATTGTTGCTATTATCTTCTGAATGATATTGGCATTCATATATAAGCAGCGTGTCTATTTTTTTTATATATATCTTCATATTGGATAAATACATCCTTCAATGACTTTTTGTATCTATATAATACTTCACCAATATATGCATACATTAAGGAATTATAAATAGTATGTTTACATTGCTCTCAACCCCAAATGAATACAAAGAACAAAGATGAAATATTTGACATATTTGAGATGTATATTTGACATATATATTGACTTTGTTATAAGAATTCATGTATATCATGCATTTTCATATCACATTTATGTTGATCATGGTGTTTATAAAATGTATTATGTATGTTAATGATTAATGTCATCAATGCCAATTCTCCATGTCTCACTTAGTTAAGGTGTGGGTGTCACTTGAAAGGAAACCCGACTTCAATACCCTTAGGGGTGACTAAGTTCGGAGGAGAAACCAAAACATCGAGACATGTTAAGGGTTGGTGTAGCCCAGGCCAATTGCAATCCTCGGGTGATTTTGACTGCTCAGATGCCCCTGGGTTGCAGCTTCTTAGCCAACACTTGAAATGCACTGGCCCTGAGTGAAGGGAATTTCTAATAAAAAAAAATAATGATTAGCATCTTAATGATTTCTCTACTTCAAAATCAAATTTGATATGTATCACTGATTTAAATTAAAGATGCCATATAATGTTTAATTGTTGTAATTATTGAATTTTATATTCATACTCTTTGTTTCTACAATTATTCAAGTTTACTTGATTGTGAAAATAATGAATAAGAAGTTATTGTGTGTAGTTTTCATTCAAACCTTTTATTGATGGGAGCCTAACCTCGAAAGGATCAGAGAGTTGGATTCATGAGAATTGAACCTCTGACCTCAATATTAACGGTGTTTGGGCTCGAACTCTAACCAACTGAGCTACCCCTCAGGGATTGGATGGAATGTAGTTTGTTAAGATAATATTTTTTTATTCCATATTATTTACATATCAAACCTTAGGATAAAATGGAGAGAGTGTTCTTTGACTAAATTAAAATAATTTTTTAATCAACCATTTTTCTATAATGACAAAATATTAAATAGATAAACACATCACACATTAAACTAATTTTTAACTAACTAAAATGAATTTTTTTTATAATAATTAATAAAATATTTAAATGAAATACAACAATGTTTAATACCAATGGAAAATATTTTTTTTTAAACAATGAGGTACAAATTATATATGATACAAGTTACAATATTTTTTTGGTAATATGTATTTAAAATCTCCAAAAACACTTAAAATGATAAGTAATTATAGTTAAAATGATGTTAAAAAATATTTATAATTTATATAATATTAAAACATATTTATTAATGAAATAAGATTGTAGGTTATGGAGAACAACCCCATATATTAAATAATTTGTTTAAATGATATGGCTATTTATTTGGTGTCTAACTAAGTTAGGGTATGCATATAAAGTTAAAAGGAATAAAATGGCTATTTTTTCCATACGAGATTATCAAATTTAACATTTATTTGCATTTTTAAGGATCTCATCATGAAAGTTAATATACTATTTTTTTTCATTTTTAATTTGTAATTATTTAATGTTATTGTAAAATGCAAAAACCCTTTTTAATATGAATTATTTGTTGTGTAAGAAGAAAGCAAAAAAAAAAAAAAATTCACTTAGGCATTATTGCAGATTTAAATATGTTTCATCTTAAAGTTGTTAGTCGTGTTAAAGTAAAAGAAGTTGTTTTTGAAGTACAAGAAAATTGTGATACTACTCAAACTGTTGCACTTCTAGACCCAAAAGAAATTCAAGCTAAAGCTAAACATCATGGCACTAAGTATCTTCATTTAGGTTGTATTCGAGTAGGCATTAGTACTTTAACACATAAAGGCTTGAACACTTTTGTTCTATGTACAGTTCGAGATCTTACACACAATAAATTCACAGATTCTTTGATAGGAGGTGTGGTCACTCCTCTGTCAAATGGCCTGTCTGGTTCGACTGCTATCCAAATTTCTCAGTCTATTCTTTTGGTGAACACCTCACTGATATTCTCAAACTTCAAATCAAAACCACTGGTTTCGATATGCGCAGTAAACGGACCAATATCTCGATCCAAACTAGAGGATGTTTTCGCCACACTAATACCATGTATATTATTGTTCTACATTCTCCTAGCCAAGATTCTCAGGCTAGTACTCTGGTCCTTACTGATCCCCTGAACCAAAAAATTGAACATCAAACTATTAAATGGGATCAATTAGCATTTCCATCTCATTGGGTTTTTGATATTCCCCGCATCCCTAAGCAGCGTGCAATCACTACTGCAAATATCCAAGAAGGATCCTCCTCTACCATCATCTCCTTCCCTCCATCTGCATCTCCTATGCTTTCACACTGCCTTCATACTTCATTACATCCTCTGCTATCCTCTCTGGGATCCGTCCCCTTTTCTGTCAAATGCCCCAATTGCTCTCAACTCATACTTTTTAGAGCTTAGCAGCCCAGCGTGGTGATGTTCTACTTCAGAGCAAGAAAATACTATCCTATTTAAACAACATGAAAACCATAATCCTCGCAACAATCTTTGTCCACCTACTATGTCCAAAGAATCTTGCCCTCATCCCAAATGTGCCAATATTAGTTTTCCCCATGATGATCATGTCTTAATGATACATTCCATCCATGCACTGGAAACTGATGACCCAAGACTCAAAGAAATATTTAGCTACTGCAGACCTCCTGGTATGCCCAAGTATGGTTTAGGGTACATAGAACAAGCCAACACAATCATCCCTGACTGTCATTTCAATAATCCTCTACCAGCTGATATCCAAAAGCCTTCTATCCCTGAAATGCATAAATTCTTTACTCTCATAAAAAGCTGCAAAAAATGGCAAGTAGATAAAGATTGGATGAAGAGAATGATAAATTGGGATCTCTTTTCTCATCCGGATGCAGTAGAATTCAATGCATCAGTCCCCACAGAACAAAAGCAAATATTAGCAAAAGAATGGCAATCCTATATGAATAATCAAGATTGTTGGATTTCCTTCTATGAATGGAGAAAAAATATTTCTGAAAAACAGCTAGTCCAAATGATGGACTCCAAAAAGGGAAAAGGAATAGAAAGTCCTAAACACAAGTGGAAAAGCATTGATGGGCAACAATTAGAATCCACTTCTACCTTTCCCCCATTCAAAAGTATTCTTCTTGAAGAAGAAGAGAAACAATCTAAAGTTGTCCCTCTAAGTTTGGCTAAAGAAGAATCTCAAATGAGTAACACTGATAGAAGAATACAGGTTGTTTCAGAGCAAATAAATTGGACAAATGTTGCTTTAAGAGGAATGGCTGCACATACATTTGTCACAATTGATTATGCTCGTAGGAGACATATTGGCCAACTGCAGGTCACCATGAATAAATTAATATCCTTAAATAATTCCCTTTCTCTAAATATTTCGGGAATTAGAATTGAAGTCACAGTAACGGCCTTTGAAGCCAAAAATCAAAGTGCAAAACTGGAAGAGTTACAAGACTCTTATTCTGGAATGACCCATAAACTATCTGAACTTGATGAGAAAATGGAAGATATCAAGTACCAAGTCAAACAAATCCAAGCAAATCTTCCTTCAAAAGATCAACCCGATAGAGAAATCCCCCTCTCTAATCTTTTTACTAGACCGGTTGAAGGAATTTCTAGTGTTTATCATTCAGAAAAGTCTGAAATCAAAGAAAAATTCCCCCTCCATTTTCCTAAAGAAAGCATTGAGGTAGATTATGCCCTTGTTACCCAGCTTGCACCACAATGGGCTTTGCCTGTTAAAGAAATCCTGCCATGGAACATGTCTAGGCCCTCAGCTCCAGATTTGTATGGCAAAGGAAAGTTACCTGAAGTACCACAGTTTTATGAAGAAAGCTACCTAGAGTGGAACATTGATAATATGTCTGTAGGACAAATCAGACAAGTGTTAGACAGAATGTATGTATCGTACATAATTATGTGCATGAAAGGAAAAGGCAAGATAGAAGCATACAAATGTCTTATACAATGTTTTACTGGTACTCTAGCCAAATGGTGGGAAATAGAGTCATCTCCTGCACTTGTGGAAAAAATGGAAAAGGAAGTATTAAGAGATGATGCTGGAGATATAATTTTCCATGAAGACGGAAAGCCACAAAGTAATATGTTCGGTTCTCTTACCACTATGATCCTAGAGCACTGGTTTGGAACAAAGCACGAAATATCTGATAAGCATTCTCTTATTTTAATGAACTCAAAATGTAAGAGTATGGCTAATTATGATGATTTCCATAGGGAATGGATGCAGCGCATCTATGAGGTAGCAGATAGCGAAAATCTGCTTTGGAAACAAGTATACCTTGCTGCTCTCCCCAGTAAATATGTAGACTACTTTAAAGCCCAAGGCATTTTTCAAATGCCCTATGAAACCTACACATGGGGAGAAATCTACTCTAATATTACTTTTGCTCTAGTTGGCCTATGTACTAGCACTAAGGTAAATATATCTATTAAAAAAATGTCTAGATTTCCTGATAGCAAATCAATATGTGCTAAATATGGATTATCAATAGAAGATCCGATTTATGAAATAAAATATATATTTTTAAATTATTATTAAATAATTATACTAAATGTTCATTGATTTTGATAAAATTGTATTTTTAACTAACATTTTATTCCTCCAACTTTTTATATATATAGTGATAACATCATAGATATTAAATTACTAAAACAATTCTAACTAAATCAAATTTTATTAATTTTTAATATTAATTTGTTTGATTAAATATTTTATCAACTCTTGAAATTTTTTCAAGGTTTTATGTTAAATATTAAAAAAAAAAAATCTTTACGTATTTAATTTTTATTTTCTTAACATGTGGTATTACATCTATATCATAAGGTTATCAAAATGGAAGGATGGTTTTCATTATTATTTTTTATTTGGATTTTACAAAATAATTTAATTCATTTTCAATGGTTAAAAATGGTGGTTAACTTTTCATTTCCAAGGTCACAAAATAAATAAAAAATACAATTGGCTAATTATAGATAACAATAATAAAATGATACATCCACAATATAAATGTTGAAATAAAACATGTACATATCACTCTATGTTTTCATAAACCCAATTTCCTCTCTTGGCACTATAGTATTGTTGTTCTCAAAAATATGTTTTGATCTAGGGTTCTGTATTAGTACAAACCACCAATTCCTAACCCACACATCTAGGTTAAAAACACTTGGGTGCATTGTTATGAGCAAACATAAAGATCCTTTGCAAAACATAGTTGGCTACAACACTCTAGCTATAACAACTGCAAAAGGCATGTAGCAGCTTATTGATTATATGTCAAGAAATATAGATTGGTTCTTCATGGTTTTTGGTGGAGAGGGACACCAAAGTTGGACAAATACACCCATTATGACCATGGAACTAAGGTTTTTGCTTACCTATGACCATTTATTAATCCATTTTAATGCTTATGTGCATGATTTAGACCTAAGATGTTTTCCATTGCATTATTTTAGTATTTCACTTGAATTGATGATTAAATTGTAGAAAAAGAACATGTTTACATTTATATTTGAAAAATGGATTAGTTTGTTGATTGTTGCAAAGACAACTACCACTCGCTGCAAAGCAGTTTGTTGTTGCAGAAGTTGCAAAAGTTAAGAAACCAATGCTCAAAAAACGTATAATGTGCCATATTTTGAATTTTCAAGGATAAGATTTCAACAATCAATTATGCCACAGATCTAGGAGTATCATCAACTATATTGTAACTCTTGATAATATTAGTTTTAAATAGTTGGCAAAGATCTTGGAGTTAGCTTTGAGTTGGTTTTTGGAACCTAATATTTAATAAATTGTCAAAACCACTTAGGGACATTTTGGAGCTACATTTATTATTTGGTATCTTAGTTTCAAGTGAAATTAATGTATAAAAGAGAGTGTTTTCTCCATTCTATGGAGAGTAATATTAGAGCATTTGACTAATTTATGATGGAATAGATTATTTCTCATGAGATTTTGTATTGATTTTTTTCAATGTGGTTCACACTTGAAGATCAAGATGCTACATCCATGAAGAAGCAATCCATGGGAGCCACCCAAAGGGGCCTCACCCTATTAAGCCACATCAGAGACTATTCCTAACACTAAACTTGGGTACCTAACCCGAGAGAACCCAAAGAATACAACCATCGACCTTGACCTCATTATGGCTTGGTGCCAGAAGCTCCAACCAACTGAACTACCCCATGGGGCTTGAGATTTTGTGTTGATGTAGATTGAAGTTTTATTATTTTCTCTGTAGTGTATAATTTAATTTATTTTATGATGTTGTAGTTTTTAGTTTGTTGATTTCTTATTTGGATAAAGAGATTTCTCCATGAGATTAGAGTATTAACCAAAGTAATATTCTTTTTTTGTATGTGCAGTTTTAATTTATTTTCACTGTGGTTTATTTATTTCTGCGGTTTTTTTTTAATTTAGGTTATTAAATTTTCTTAAGAGTCATTTCATTCAAGTAATTTTAATTTTGTAAGTGTGATATATTTCCTTGCGGGGCATGGTGGGTTTTCACTTCTGCAATGTCATTTCAATTTGTACATTAGTTTTTATCAGACCTTGGGAAGAGTGATTGAGCTAACTCTGATTTATGAAAATGTTGATTGATAAGCCTTCATTATTTACTAAGAGACAAACCTTATGTTAATATTGTTGAAAAAATACTAAGGGGTGTTTCTTACTATAATATTAAGTTGTTTTTCTCACTTTACATTTGAATTGAGCATTTTACATTATTTGTTCTCATATTATATAAATCAATGCAAGATAATCAATGTAGCTTGCATATACAATGCATGACATCTCACAAGCATTTGGACCTTGGTTTTTTAATTAATGTTTGAACTCTTTAATTACTAAGGTAAAAAAATTACCAACACCAATAAATTTAGGGTTTTGCACCCAAAAATGTCAACAAGGTCAATAACCTCTCCTAGATACACCGTCATTGAAATGCCAACTCTCTCTTTCACCAAGAGAGTCATTTCAACAATAAATTTTTGATACCATGTAGAAATTTATTTTTATAGTGAAATCAATGAAATTTAGATACTTCACTTCTTTACTAGATGTTTCATGGATCTTGTCTATTTACAACCTTAGGGATGATGTCAAATATAATAAAGCATTAAGAAGTAGTGGATAATATTTTAGTTATAAACAACCCCAATCAACTAGGAAATTTAAGAGAAAATATATTAAATGTATGGCACAAGTTTCAACCCTCTAAGAAAATATATTGAATGTATGACACCAGTTTCAACCCTCTAGGGAAATATTATGATGCATAACCATACCTTAAAATCACTTAATGATAACCATAACTACAATGGTGAATTATATCTTACTATATTTAATATCAATGTTAAACCCCTAACAATTTCAGGCTCAAGTTATGGCAAATCATATAAGTGTTGGATATTACCAAACCATGTGGGAAATGATAACTAGTAATCAAATTTGAAATGCAGGAATTTTGGATAGTTGAAAACTTCATATATCTACACACACACACATACAAGTTGAAGCTCACGTACATACTATCATATTAAACTCTAAGCTCTCCAAAAAGATAATCCAACAAGATAGAGTCACACTAACAAGTCCTCTTTGGCCTTCTATAAAGAATCTCCTATTATCCTCCTTCTTAACAAGTACAACTCGAGGTATTATCTACAAAACATTATTCTAATTCCCCCTTAGGAATGAAATCATTACCCTATTCTCCAAGAATTCTCTAGAAACCCTAGAACCTCAATACAAGAGAGATAAAGTACAAGGAAAAATCGTTGATATATAGAGAGAGAGAGTAGAACTTCTCCTACATATCTAAACCCGATATATACAAAATAAAATATTTCCAAGCATGATCAATCATGATATCATCATCTCCAGTGTTTTGTACCCAAGATCAACCCTAGTATATTGCAAAATCAATCTCCCACCAATGATGTTTAATTTCCTCTTTATAACTTCTCCTAGGGTTTCCTCGTGAATCCCAGAGCCTTACTTTTATAAGACAAGTACAAGGAAAAGAGTACAATGATGATGATGAGAATGACTCTCCTTCCTTTATTTATATGAGCAGTGAAGGGTGGTATAATACCCAAGTGGTCCTATTCCATTGCAAGCAACTTACAAGATGTATGTAGGTTCATACATGTGAAGCGCACCTCCTACAAGTGACAAATTTCAAACTCCAAGGTGAAGATGATCCAAAAACAAGGATCCAAGATAGGGGTGATCCTCATCCAAATTCAAATGCTCCTCCTTCAAGATATCCAATTCTCCAATGCCTCTCATAGGCCATATACCCTCCCAGACCACTACACCTACATGATCACTATCACAATCTAGGCATCCCCAAGTCAACAACATTACTCCATGCAACATCCAAGCTACCCAATGTTATCTAGGGCTTAAAACCCTACTTCAAAATGTGAAATGATACTCATATAATGTATGGTGTTTTCCAAGTAAGTAATATCTCCATGTGGCCAACATGGATATTGTCATTGATCCATATGAATATATTTAATACTACAAGGAAGAATGTCATTCAAGCATCCATATGAGGTATAGAAATCAATGAATATGCCACCTTCAATGTGCAATTTCATCACAAATCACATTAGAGGAAATTTCAACTCAAAATGGGCCTTTTAACTTTTATTCAAATTCCATGTCATCATGTGTTAGCCAATGAAATTGCTTTAAATTTGAAATACCGTATAGGTCTTAAACACTTTTTTAATATAAATTTGGGGATAGGTATCATAAAAAATACTACTTTTTTTGTTTGTATTTTTGACATATCTTCCCGTGTTTTTACTCAAATTTCGATCGGGAGAGCTCGTTGGATGCGGAATTAAATTCCGCATCCAACGAGTACCCACTAGACATACTTTTGACGGACCCCATTACCCCAAAAACAAGAAATACCTGAAAAAATGGAATGATGATGTTCTCCCGATCGAAATTTGAGTAAAAACACGGGGAGATATGTCAAAAATACAAACAAAAAAGTAGTTTTTTTCTTTTCTTCCTCCAAAATTAATAAATATTATATTATTATTTTAAATATTATTTTATTAGTTCATTTTAGGGGGCCCATTTTGAGTTGAAATTTCCTCTAATGATCAAGAGATCATCATATACCCCAGACCCTAGGGTGATTCCATGAAGATGGGTAACACTTTTTGGCCAAATTTGGCGATGAAAACCTGATTTTTTACTCATGTGCTAGATAGAAGCCCTCAAAACG
>LPNX011003555.1:152492-174833 GCA_001517045.1 Pseudotsuga menziesii
AAATTTTTAAGAATTTTTTGGCTGTGTAGTTTTAACTCTGCGGATTTTTCTTTGAGCTGCTTTGAAGTTGCAGTGTGGTTTTCTAAGTATAAGTTTTAGAAGTAATTAAAAAATAAATATCATATGAATGCCAAAATGCGTGTATGATACCTCAATGGATAGAAGATTCGTTGGTGAATTTATCAGTATCAACTCCGCTCATTTATGTGCTAGGAATGGCAGGGTTTACACCTTTGCAAGGCACAGGAAATTTTCCATTTGTTTGAATGAGGGCTAAGTCTGTTTTTTTAAGCCCTCGACCGAGGTATTTAAATACCTCGGTCGAGGTATTTAAATAGCTCGACCGAGGTATTGCGGGATTTACAAAACCTCGGTCGAGGTATTTAAATACCTCGACCGAGGTTTTGTAAATCCCGCAATACCTCGGTCGAGGTATTTAAATACCTCGACCGAGGTATTTAGATACCTCGGTCGAGGGCTTAACAAGCCCTCAGTTGAGATATTAAGACCTCGGTCGAGGGCTTAACAAGCCCTCGACCGAGGTGCGTTTTTCTGTTTTTGCCGAAATTCACTTGCCAAAAAGTGTTACCCAGGTCCGTGGATTCACCCCCCACATTTCATTAAGAACCCTCAAACATGGTGTAAACAGTTTAGGAGTAACCTGAAAGCTAACATGATACTCTTGTGATCATCCAATACTCATTGCAACAAATTCTCCTCATAGTTCAACTCCATTATTTAGTGATGATGGTGAAACCTTGGATTATTAACCTACTCTAGTTACTCTTTCCTTTAGATAGTTCAAGGCATATACCTAAGTTGGATATCTCAAGTCTTGTTGATGTAATAGGATTTTCATGTTGCTTCATCTGTGTGTTATTAAGAGTCTCCTCCACCTCAAGTGCTTCTTGCTCAAATTGCTTACTAGTACATTTGAACACTATCAAAAGGAATCTTCTCCACCATGGTCCATTACTTAGTGTTATAATGTCCCTCTTGAACTACTCTATCTACCACCTAAATATATTTGGATATCAATGTCGTTCATGGATGATATTGATGGTTTTATGAAGATGCAATGTGGAGTTCAAGGGGTGTGATCTAGCCCTTTACTTAGCATTAAGAGGTTAAGTAAATTTTGTAATCTCATATTGCAATGACTTCTATGTGTGGCAACTTGTGCGTCTTAAGGGGGGGTGTTGGAAATATTGGTGTAATTTGTACATGTGGCAATGACCCATTCATATGCATAATTATGTTCTTGTAATTGTGGCTAAGACCATATTTTGTTTCATTTATTGTATATTAGGTTACGATTAAGCTCAAACTTGACAAACTTAATAGGTAAGCTCTAAACTCTCTTGGTGCATGTGCCCTTATTTATGGACCCATAAACCCCTCTTAAAGGAATGCCTCACTTGAGTTGTCTATTTATACACAACTAAAGATCTTGTTTGTACCAACTCATCTTGTGATCCTCTTGCTCGAAAATATAAATGTTATAAACCTAAGGGAACTTAATCTTATAATTCTCTTGTTATTGACATCTTTCACTTAGGAACACTTATGTATTTCCATTTACATTTTTTGTGCTTAATTTTTGTACTATCTCTCATGAATCATGCTATGCTTATCTCTTTCTAGTGCACTTGTGAGGGGTTATGTCAAAATTTCGGTACAAGGAAAAGAGCATATAGCAAAGGATTTTAGTGTTACAATATTGAAAAAAATTGGCAAAAAGACCTCTACTACAACCTCCACAAATGGTAGTGGATGTTTTAAAATAGGTTATTACAGATATATTTTATAACTAAAAAAGACTCGTCAATCATATGTTTTAGCAGATGTTTGTTTACCGGTGTGCTTTGTTTAAATTGTGTGCATCGGTGCATGTAGTAACAAAATGCACCAGTGTTGTATGATGTAAAATATCTTCATTGATGCACTCAAACAGAATGAGTACCGGAAAGAATCAAATTTCAACGCGACACCAATGCTTGCGTATAGATTATACACGCCAATGCTTATGTACAAAATAAATGCACCTATTCTTACGTACAACATAAATGCATCAATGTGATATGTTACATCATACACACCGAGACAGTTTTTAATATTTTTAAGCTTTACTAGTGTTTTCCATTTATCAAAGAACACTCATGCATTTCATTGTCAAACACATTGGTGCTTACAAAATATCAAAATAAACTAGTGCATTTGAACAAATTGAATACACCAACACGCTTAAACAAAAAAAATATTGGTTCATATAAGCTTTGATAAATCTCGATGCATATAAACCATTGATATGCACCGGTGAGATAAACAAACGAAAACACATCAAATAATCCGTCTGCCACATGGACATTCTTATTTTGGGAATTTAACATTGTGTTTAATTTACATTGGAGTGTCAATCCTGTGATTTACATAAACATACATGTGTGTAGTGTTTGGGTAGATGCACCGGTATGACATCAATTAGAAAAAGTAGTGCATATGATTCTTTGAACATTGGCTACTAACATTGTAGTCATATATATATATATATATATAATCCCAGTGGGTTAGCTCAAGTGGTTGAGAGTTGTTTATGCTAGCAGAAGGTCTCGGGGTCAAATCCTCGGGTGGCTATGTCGAGGCCTCACTCGATGTTCCCACCGGGTTAGGCCCCATAACCAGGGCCGACGGTTTACCTTGGTTACAATCCTAAAATAAATGGGGAAGTACCTGAGGGTTTCCTGAGCGTTATTCCTTGTAAAATATATATATATATATATATATATATAATTTGAAAAATTGAAATATCATCTATGAAAACATCAATTGTAATATTTAGTCATCCATACATTTAATTACCAATGTACCATTTCACATTAAACATTTGGCAATAACATTGAACAATGCAATATAATAAAAAAGTTTATTTTATTATATATCAATAAGAGAACCTTTGTCATACAAAATAGGACAACATAGAGACAACAATAATCAAAATGTCAGCATGCATGCAATTGTTACACTTATTGGTAACCCATTATTTTTCAATTCAGACATTGTCTAGTACATTATTACACAAAATGTATGATTTTTACAGAAATTTATTTCAAAATATACAACAAGCTACAATAGCTTGCATTAACATCAGAATTAAATATGGATCATCATTCTCCATTGAAACTAATATTGGTGCTTGAGCCACTTGCATCAATTGGGTTATTTGGTCGAACGTTTAGTTGATTGGCTCAATTATTTTCTTACAAATCTTCATCGTTCATTTGCAGACATAAAAATAAAGTGTACTGAGTGTATCTACGTTGCCGATAATAATGAAAAATAAAATAGATATTATGCATGAATGTAAATTGAAAAGAGACGTACCAGTACTGAGTGTATCTACATTGCTGGGAATACTGAAAAATAAAATATATAGTATGCATGTATGTAAATTGAAAAGTGACGTACCATAGAAATAATTGAGTCATGAATGATACACATTCTTTCCAAAAAAATCTCATTCCTTCTATCAACAAGTATTCTCTTGGATCAACTCCATACATTGTTTCCTGTAAGTTTTATGCCCCATCACAAACCATAGATTTAATATAAAGGATTTTTGTTGTTTTATTAATTATTAAATGAGAGAATTAAAAAAATATAGATACTAACAAAATAAACAATTGATTTTTGATACGCCAACATATACTCACAACCCTTGCTTAACCTAATGTCAATCAATTCAATCAATTATTTTGATGGATCCTCTTTGTATGTTAACACATGTTTCAAGACATCCAAGTATTTCCACTGAATATATATATATATATACTCACAAACTTTGCTATCAACACATTTTTTCCTTGTCATCCTATCTTATGTGTTGATTGGGTTCCATTTTTTTCTACAATAAAACAATTGAAAATTAATATTTAATGTTGAATTAATTAATGCCAATGTACATAATCCTAAAAATCAATGATTTCATACATTCTAAGCACGTTATTGTTGAGATGGATCCTCCTATGATGCAATTATGTCCATTTCCTTGACCATTTCCTTGTACACTTTTTTGGACATCCTTGCTGGCACATTTCACATATCACCTTGTTCATCCTTTGGGATTTTCACAATCTTCTTGGAAATGTAATATGACATTAAACTGATTTTCTATTGGTATGAAAAATAAAGATAGTAGAATTAAAATTATTGAAGAAATGACGCTTTGTAGTAGTTATAAATGCATATTCTACATAAACATGTTTAGGAATATTTCTTTTTAAATGGCTATTTTTAATTGTTGTATGTTTTTACTATTGCAAGTCTGACATGTCTCATTTACCATTGCTTTGGGAACGCCTCTTGTAGTTTACATATGACCTAATTTTTCAAATTGTTTGATTCATTTTTGTACTGTAAGTGAAAATTATGCATGTACATTGTTTCCACTGTATCCCTCATAGTATTATAAAAGTATTTGTCCCTTCTATTAACTTCCAGCACCACTCTAGATGAGCTAAGGACCAATTGATCATCATTTGCATCTTCCATAAGTTTTGTTTTATGATGACAATGACTTTTGTTGTTGTTAGTCCTTGCATAACATTCAACATATGTGAATTATATGATTTAAGACATATCGTGAATATTATTAAGTACATTATTTCTCAAATTTGAAGAAATAATTCATATTGATATGTTTTATTCACCTGGTTCATCCCTCTGCAACCTTTCCATCAGTGTTTTACACTCTTCTGGACTTAGATTGGTAAGAATCTTATTGAGCTACCTCATTTTTTGGCTATGCATGTCAGACATTAACTAATACACATTAGTTAACTTTACAAATAATTCAAACAAATTAACTTAAATACATAAAGTAATCAAAAGCACTTGTCTTCTTCGTAATTTTGTGTGTGCTACCATTATGTTGACTAAAGTTGTTGTTCATTGAACTCATACCATGAATTTTCTATCAATAAACAACTTGGACCATTAAATACAAAAGCTATCAATATATTATACAAATAAATTACAGACCTTCAAAATAGAATGCAAGTCTAATATCGGTGCACTTTATCACATAAAATGCCTCAATGTGTGTATTTACATAAATGCACCAGTGCATTATATCAACACAGGTGCACCATGGACGAATGAAAATTATTTAACACTTCATGAAAATAAAAAATGATGCATTCTTGTCATTAGTTTTGTGAAATTTGTATAAACACATCGTGAAAAGAGAATCAAGAAAAGAAAAATGTTTTTTTGTGTTTTTATAAAAAAAACATCATGTGCCACATGCTATATCCAGTGTGCTTTCTCTGTACCCACACTAGTGTGTTCCTATAATACAAACGCAACGATGTTGATGCATGCATTTTTTTATTAAAAAAAAAATTAGCAGGGATGACATGGTTATGGATTCAACCCAAAAAGTGGCCCCATATCACCCTACGCTTTCTATATTTATAAGGTGAAATCGTAATTGTGTATAACAATAGAGGGATTTAAACCCTAAGTAAAATTTTGCATACACATAAAATGAAAAGAATTAGCAAGAAAATAAGGGTTGCAACATTGAAGGTAAGTATGAATTTGTTTTTCTAAACCTAGTTAAACTCTACATAAGATAATAAGATCAACAGTAATATTTACATACTTGAAATTTTTACTATGTAGGGTTTTGTTTCATTCACCGTACCTAACAAATTTCGTTCCTCAGAATAATCTAGTTGCTCCAAACTCCTTCCACGTAAGTCTCTCTTCCAAAACTCTCCGCTGAAATTTTTGACAAAAGAATGAATTAATGTTTAGTTTTTTTACTTTTAAACACTATTTAGAATTAGTTTTCGAACTTAAAATTAGCCCCCTTTTTTCATTTTGATGAAAACATAGCTTGTACGATTTATTTTAATTTTGATTTTTTGACATTTCATCGTGCTTGTGTTCATGTTGCACCAGCTCGATAACATATCAAACACATTATACCTTTGAATTTTAATGCAACACTAACAACATGAAATTCAACAACTTTAAAAAAATTGCATGATGCGGTGTGTGTATAATTAGGATGATCCAGTGCATTGAAGTTTATGAAACGAGGCAACATGAAATATATTGTAAAATGCATATGTAAATATACGCTACCAAATGTAGCGTATATTTTTTTATTGTGATAGATTTTATGAATGTTCTTTCATGGTGTGTTTATAGTTATGCATCAGTGCATTTGGTAGATGTGAACACACCGGTGCATGTATATTTGAATAGACGCGCTAGTTTTATTTGTAAATCCTATGGTTTTATATGTCTACTTCAAATTATATATTCATATCAAATATTCTTTTAGTATTCAACCACACAAATTGCAATATTTCATAATATATATATAATGCTTAAACTCACCTTATGCTTACAAAATGGTTTCCAAACTATATTGGAAATTAGATTGTAATATAGTTCTTGAAATTTTTTAGGACTGCAGAGGCGTATATTGATTGCTTATTTGGCTCAAATGCAGGGAGAAAATTTTAGAGGATCAAATGGTCACTTCTTCATATTCCAACTCATTCCATCTTCTTCAAAGTTTGACAAGTTCTCCCTTTCCATCCTCAATAAGTTCAGGTTTTATTTATATTTTGACAATTTATTTTATTTTATGTTACTTATCCATGTGAATCTGAATATCAATTTATTCTTTATTATAGGATCCTGATTTAGGTTCGAGTTCGGATGCAAAAGACATTCCACCGGTTTCAAAATGGCATAAGCTCTTATTAGGAGCATGATATCGTAAGTAGTTTGTTGATGAAAATGGGAAGCCACTTTACCCCACCAATTGTAGCATGCCATCTTCAAGACGAAATCCTGGTTCATAGACGGTAATTCATCATGAGATATAACCCTTTTATGGAACCCTAGTAGTTTTTGGTTGTTCAAAATGTCAAGGGTTGAAAGAGAACCATTGGCGTGTCACACTCACCCATTACACCAATGATAGATTATCGAATGTTAATGATTTAATACCCCCTAGTGCAATGAAAAATGCAATAGGTGATATAGAAAGGACACGCAATAACACTTCCCTATGCTCTTTTTTTTTTTTTTGGAAGCCAAAACAACTATGTCTCATCTTAAATTAATGAACCCATCTACTTATGTCCAGTGAACTAAAAGTTCTAGTGATTCAAAGTATGATATGAATTCCACCCAACCCATCTATACTAGAATATCCAAAAAATTTCATGAGTTTAGAGAAAAATTGTCCAAGTACACACCGAGGTCTGCCCAATTGTTGGAGGGTAGTGATGATTTCTCCCTTCCTATGAATTTACAAAGTAAATATCAAACTTCTTACAACTGTGCTTTGTATGGCACTTGAACGTCTTCTCTACCCGTGCTTGATGTTGGAATCAAATTATCCTTTTATGGTAATTGTTTTATGATTTCAAAGTATAATATAGATGATGCAAATCTTGGGTTGTTTATCCTTTCACATGTACTTATTCCTCCCAAACACTCAGTAGCACTTATGCCATTTTGCGGTCTTATCTATTATCAGTCTGATTACTTGAATATTGTTAAATAAAAACATATAATTTTCATGTATAGTATGTGCATGCCATGGTTATGTTTTTGGAAACGTTAATAGAAAGAACCTGTTATATATAGATGGTTGTCCATCCACTCACGGGAACATTGCAAGATTCATAAATAGTTCAAGGTTCTCTTTATTTTTTTGCAAATTGTTCATTTGAGGATCACTTCAATGACCATGAGTTCTTTACGAAAGAAAAGGATCTATATTTCTTGTTGTACATGCAATATGTAGTTTTTTCTCTTGGTATCGAATTGTTAATAAACTATAAATTTTGTAAACCACCAACCGCTCATCAAAGACACCTTGCATTGGGATTACCCTTAGATGTTCCCTTGGGGCATAAGACAAAAGAAACATCGATTAATTGTATTTGTTAATTTTCAATGGGAGTCATGTTAATATTTTGCTTAGTTTAAAATTATGTTTTATAATTTGTGAATTTCATGTATAAGTTCAATTTGAAATGTGTTGATCAATTTAAAAATTTTATATTTAATGTGGAATTGATATTAATTTATTGCTCAATCTGAAATTTTGCTTTATAAATTGTTTGCATCTTAACATTATTTATTGGAAATGATTCTCATCCTAATGTAATAATTGTTTTGTATAATTATAGATAAGCCAATTGCATTGTGATTACTAACATCATTGATGTAATGCTCAATATTTTTGAAATCGGGATTTTGATGGTGAGCAACCTTCCTACCATCTTCTGTTGCACCCTAGTACAATGTCAAATCGAGAGAAGGATGAAAAAAGAGTGCAACTTAGAGAGGAAGCATACCAAGCATGGTCAAATCAACCACCTATTCAATTTCCATTGTGTCACCAATTATGAATGCCTACAATAATAGTAGTTCTTCACATGTTGGTAATGGAGGAAATAAATTATACATTGGTATGGATGAGTTATTATGAAAAAGGAGTGGCAGGGATACAATGTTGTTACATACATTCTAGGACAATCAGCTAGGGATAATGCTCATATCATTGAGGCCTTCTTTGAAATCCTTAAAGCACCTTCCACCACACCTCTCTTTCAACCTGACCGATCAAAGTATATATAGTTGAGGACAATAATGTTTTGTACAACTTGAAAGCAAAGTATTGCATGCCAGGCATGTGTTTCTTATCAATGTTGAGCTAACTAACCATCAACTACATTATATTTTGAGGAATCTTGTGACACAATCATCATTAAAACTAGCTGATTTTATGAATGTTAAATGACATTGTACACTTGTATTTCCCTCTAACTGTGAGTTATTCAAAGTTAAGGTACTTTTGAATGATAATGTCTTTCTTAGGGATGATTTTAAGGGCGAATTTTAGCCCAACAATGAATTTTAAGGGTTACCCCAAAAAAAGTGGTCGAATTTTTATATTAAAATGTTATTATTTTATTTAATAAATTTGCCCATTGTTTATTTTGTATATAGCTGCCCCAAGGTAAATCGCATTCATCCCAATTTAGGGAAAAACTGGAAAATGGATATTAGCCCACGAAAATATTGATTTTTTCCCACATTCGCTCGAATTTTTTCGACTGGTAGGAGATTTTTGCCCAAATTCACTTGATTTTTTCTGAATGGTAGGAGATTTTTGCCCAAATTCGCCCAATTTTTTCCGATTTGGAGGATAAATGAAGGTGGTTCACCGGATTTATGGATAATAGCTTGAAAATTTGGTATTTCACCCAGGATTTATGGATAATACGATTAAAAATTTGATATTTCGCCGGGATTTATGAATATTTTGGTAAACTGGTCTTACTTCGACTTCGATTGGGGTAAATTGGACATAGTTCATCCTAGATTTGGATTTGTGGACAATTATTTGAGTAAAATGTGGAGATTTAATCAATTGGGGAAGTTTTTTCACTAGATTTGGTCCATATTTGAGCAAAAAATGGATAAATTTAGTCAAGTGAGAAAGTTTTTTACCTATATAAGGGTGCAAGAGTCAGGACTCATGCTCAACATCAAGCTTGGTTTCTATTGCAAATCGGTCTTTACAGTGGCTGAGTGGATTCATGGAAAGCAATTTCACAAAGTTTCTGCTTTTTACAGGTTAGTTTCTTGAATCTTCTTCTATCTGCAGGATTTTTACAGGTTAGTTGTTGTGAGCACTTAACCTTGTTTGTGTTATAAATCGGTTTAAAGCACGTATTATCTATGTTTTTCTGGCTCCCTAGATAATATGGTGCAATAATCATAGTTCGGACTAGTTGATGCTGGAGATCAACTACTAAGCCGCCAGGTGCTGATGCCAAAGCCCCAAACTTGTAATATGAGAGCTATTCGATCCTTCTTAGATCATATGGGTGCTATTTTACATTTGCAGATGGTTTGAAAAAGGTATCCTCTCACAAAACATGCAACACTAAGAAATTATTGCCCTTTTTGGCTCATTTTGCATTGAAAACCCTAGGAAACCAAGGAGTATATGGGAATTTCTTACCCCAAACAGGGGCCCATCACCTCATATCCCTGGCCAGGTTAATCCCTATCGTCCGTCCCCCCAATAAGTTCAATAATGCAGGTTCTCCAACTAAGCATTCCTACATAATCTAATCCACCGGGGTTTGTCTGTAACTTGAATTTTGATTAAGCCAAATCTTCTTTAATGCGGTGAAGTTAATTGCTTTCATCCGTCCATTCAGGCCAAGGGGGGCGCAGAAGGAAGATTCGTCGTTATAAGCTAGACCACAGCTTGATGAGATTTTCCTCACTGGATATTATTCTTTGGCACTCTGTTGGTTTTATTCTGGGTGTAAGTTATAGTATTCAACAGCCATGGAGCTCATTAGCAATTATTTTCTAGGGCACATGGTACTGATTCTAAGAGTAGCATAGATCTATTTTTATTTTCAAGAATATTCACTTTTCAATCCCACAATTTATTCAAAGGACCAACGACACCTCCCATTACAACTGAAAAACCATACGATTTTTTTCCACCTCGGGGTTTTGCACCCACCACCTATATATATCATACATTGCATCTCCTGGACTTAGATAAATGAAGGTACAGATCGATCGAATTCGTCCCTTGTTCTGTTTTGAGAAGGAACAAAGAGAAGCAGAAGAAAGTAAGATCGGTCTTTGACTTAGGGAAATCCAGTCTTGTTTCCTCTGGTGCTCTATCTGCTCACATTACGTGAAAATGATGGACAAGCTAACAGAGGAACATATCTCTGAGTTCAAGGAGGCTTTTAGTTTGTTTGACAAGGATGGAGACGGTCAGTACTCACAAATCCCCTTCAATTATTTGTCTTTCTCTACATGTTTTCGATCTCTACTTGTTCTGTAAGAATAGGAAGAGATGCAATGTATTTAGCTTATCTGGGTTGTGAAATTTTGAGTTTATTTACATAGATATATTGGAAAAATTGCTTTATGTGATGACTTGTGTACTTGGATCGGTTGAAAGCAATGGCGTTTTTTATTACCCATTTTATTAGATTCTAGGATTGTCCATTTATGTTGGGTAGTTATGGTAGAGGGATGTAAGTAATGGTCGCATGGTTGGTACTCTGTAGTCAAATCATTTCCCTGTAACATTATCAGTGTTCTATGGTGAATAGGGGACAAGGTATTAGATATGGTTCATTCAGTTAGTTCTCTTATTGTATTAGATATGCATTTGTTGGTTTTTTCGAACAGCATGAGGAACACGTTTTTGCTTGCTGATTTTTCCAAACAACAACAACCCTTGATTGCCACTGCTGATTTTTTTGGACAACAAGAACATGCTAATTTGCTAATGACTTCTCATTATGATTTTAATTCAGTATCTATTTTCAACTTAAATCATTCTCTGGAGTCCATATGTTGACCCAACTAAGCAGTATATGGAAGAATTATTTTGGAAGTTTCCAACAAAATATTAGGTTTTCTTCCTTCTATTTGTGGAATAATGAGTTTGCATTACCCAATTCCATGGTTGGATTCACTAGAGATTTGACTATATTGAATAGTTTTGCAAAGTCAACTGAGTAGCTTCATAGGCTATCAAACTATGTTGATCAATGATGAGTAGCATTAAGACCACAATAAAATAAAATAAAATCAATATAGGGACATGCTTTATACCATTTAGGATTGGGCTAGGTTGATAGATCCAATCCCATTTTGTTTCAATGACTATCAAGGTCATACCTGCTTCAATTTATAAGGTATTCATCTATTATGATGGATCTAGATAGAAACGGGAGGTAACCTACTTGTGATGTTGAGTTGGGACTTTTATAATTATATCTACATTGTGGCTCTACCATTGCATTGGGAAACTTATTAACAAATTCATTATTTTCACTGATTGAAGAGGAGGGGTATTAATGTTTGAGTTGGGACTTTTTTAATTGTACCTACATTGTGGCTCTATCATTGTGTTGGGAAATTTATTAACGAATTTATTATTTTTACTGATTGAAGAGGAGGGGTATTAAAGTTGAACAGAATCCCAACAGAGGGATATGCCACTGAAGTGAGATAGTTTGTAACATCACATAGATAACAGCCGCAAGTCAATATTGAGAATATATTTCATTACTGTAAAAAAAAGATCGATCCCTTGGAGAGCAATTTACTCATCACTTGGAACAATAAATATGCTTACATTCTTCTCAACGGATCTTAGTCACTGTCTTCAGTATGCCGATGAGCAAGTTGTGTATGACCCACAGGAGATCAGTGTCGATGGTGATAAAGGTGCCCTCCCTGGCCTCAGGTCCTTCCTTTTTGCACTAAGGATAAGTTGCTTTGAAGGAAAATTTATGGCTGTTAGATTCCCTCCTTTTCCAGAGGGGAGTCAGCTGTAAAGTCTCCATCCAATGCTCCATATTTGAAGGATATTAATCCAGGTTACTTAATTAAATTGCTTCTCTTCTTTAAGTGATATAAACTAAATATGTGGTTAGATCTATAAATGACTCAATGGTTCTCAACCCCAAAATTTGTCTCATGCTGGAAGATTCATAATGGAGATATCGGGCTCTATCCATGTTCATAAAGTATCATCAAAATATGTTTGTAATAAAATTAAATCCTTCAAAGATGAGGATATGAATGCTGGTTGTTTTGACATGTTGATATAGGTCTGTAATAATGAATTAGTAGCTTCATAATAGTGATAGATTAGAGCTGAAGCAGTCCCAAACTGATGTGTGTTCAAGTGGCGGTAGGGGGGGTTGATTTTTTATGGGATTGAGACTCCCTGACCATTTGCTGAATGGACAGGATGAATTTGTCTCTCATCTGTTGTTCTCAGGGGGGTTCATTTTAGATCTGCATCTTTTATCAAACATAGGTACACTTCTTCCTTTTCAAAGATCTGCGTATATATCTTTTGCACAATCTTCAAAACTCTGTGAAAACTGAAGGAAGAAACCCTATTGTTCAAAGCTTTCAGCCTTTTATCCCACCAAATGTTCAAACCCCTCTAGAATTTCAAGCTCCTCCTTGTGTTCTGAATCCACCTAGACAAATGGTTGCTAGGTTTTCTCCATTCATCGTAGGAGACCTATTGGCATGAGACCAACATTCCTCTAATATAATTGGCATAATTTTCATATGTTAAGTACTAACTCCCAAAATACTTTGAAATAAGTGGAACCAATCCACCAATTGATTGATTGATCTTCTTTGTTCCCTCAATGTTAGGATTCTTTTGCAATTATATGTCTAGTTAATAACTTTTGGAACTGAATTGTTGCCTATGTGCAACTCGAGATATCTTTAGCAACCATGCTCCCACAAATTTCAATAGCATCCTTAAATAATTGTTTTTGTTGCTCTGCATAGAGCCTAGGTGCTCCAAGACATGTCTTCTTAATCTCAACTGGTTCATGATCATTAATATATGCTTAGGTCACGAACCTCCTTTGTTGATTGCATTGGTTTTATCATGGATGGATGGCTTAGTATGATGCCTTGGAATCCAGATTGGTAGATCTTTGGTTCATGTGATGGTGACA
Source organism: Pseudotsuga menziesii (assembly GCA_001517045.1). NCBI lineage: Eukaryota > Viridiplantae > Streptophyta > Pinopsida > Pinales > Pinaceae > Pseudotsuga > Pseudotsuga menziesii. The sequence goes on from LPNX011003555.1 coordinate 166,076, forward strand.
TGGATAATTTGTGATCTCATTTGATATGGATGGAGCTCTCTGAGCCCTCAGCAGTTCTATGGATGATTGAAAGCAAACCTGGGCATGTTGTCCTGTTTAATCCTCATAAATGAATCAAAATGATTTATGGGCACATTCCTTAATGACCTGGGCATATGTTGAGCCTCCTAACAACCTAATTAGTTGATTTGGGATATTTTGGGTAGTTTTGGTATTTTTTAGGCTCAAACAACAACAGATCAAATCTTTCCAAGCCTTCAAATAACCATAAATCAAGCAAATCCAAGTATTGGTGTGTTTTGGGTACATTTTTGACAATTTTATGCATCATAGCAATGGTAAAGTGGCTAAAACTTAGACCTGTGCACTTCTGAAAATGAGTAGTAGTAGTAAATAATGGATATTTGGGAAATAAATCCATGTTGCTAGGCAGATACTAGGCTCTAAAGGCAAACAATTTAAATTCAAATTACATGCATCATATTATCCCATCTTGGTTAGACCCATTTGAATTAGTGCGATGTGATCCTGAGGTAGAAGATATAAAAAAGGTGGCATTTCTGATATTTTTCCAATTGCTGGTTTCTATCCATTGCAAAGTACTTAATAGGACGAACTTGTACATGCCCCCAAAGCTAGGACCATTTCTATGCGGTAACAATCCTATTCGCCCAATTTAAATGGGGTTTTGATTTGGTTGCTTTTGATGAATGTACTTGATTCTTTTCTTTATTTGATGCTCAAGTATCTAAGGTTTTAATATACAGGTTTGCTGAATCATTCCAGAATATAGACTGGACAGGTTTTATGAAGCATTTTCCAACAGACCCAAAGCTACACAGAATACATAATCAGTGGCTGTTGTGACAGAAAATACTTCAAAGTTCAAACTATGCCCATATTTGGAATTTAGTTTGTTTATTTTTACTAAACTTGCCCAAATCTATTGCAGCATGGGAACAAGATGCTTAGACTTGCTAGATCTACTTAGAATTGGACCAAATTTGGACTTAACTCTGCTTGGGATCAGGGACAGCCCTAAATTCACTCAAGATCTTCCCAGAATGTGGAGAAATTAAGATATTTATTGTTGTTCTTTACTTGCAGATTGACCAGACTTCTTGTTGCTGGTTGATGCTAAATCATGGCTGCCACTACAAGGAAGATGCCCACATTATACCCAGGACCGATCTTGTTTCTGTTTGGAGGGTTGAGAGATGGTTAAAACATACCCAGAACTGTCTAGAATATGCAGAAATGCTAGGAAACAACCCAACATGGAGTGCTGCTACAAGAATTAGGTTGCTTGCTTCCCATAATTTAGAATAAATAGGTTTTACTTATGTTTCCTTCCACAAACTTGTTCCCAATGTGCCCAGATTTACCCAAAGATGCTTCTTTGTGCTGTCCAAGGGCCATAACAACTCTAATTGCTACTAATTAAAGACTGGAGTATGCCCATAATTTGAGACGAATAGGCCATGACTCACAAAACTTCCTAGATCTAATGAATGTTTCCATTGCTGAACTATCCTGCTTCAAACTATTTATGGGTACAATCAAGAAGTGCTTTCATTTGGTTACCAAATTGAATACCATTTGGTTTCCATTCCCAAAAGCAATGGAACATTACTAGAAAAAAAGTGACTAAAAAAGATTACATAGTGCTTAGGATACCTATTAACATGTTCTACACATTGCTCCACCGAAAATGATTTTACTTGCATTGTGCCATGTGGTAGTTAACACGTGGAGCTCAAGGGCATAACATCTGGTCAATAGAGCTACTTGCACCTACATTTGTCTGAGCCTTTTACAACGTTTTCATACCAGCTATGAATCCAGCTGATTATTAACTCCATCTTGATAGCTATACTTTGTGAGTCAAATGTATATTTGTTGGAACATCCTTCTATTACCTTTCATATGGATGATATTTGGGGGGCTGCAATAGTTGGGTAGCTAGATCAATTTAATGACATTTATTCTTTTGTCAAATATTGAATACTAGTGCAAGATACTATTATTTCTTCAATCAGGTTATAAACACTAGTGTCTTGATACTATGCCAAAAATCCATGAACCATTCTCCCCAGGGTTTCGATTTATTTTAGTTTTAGGGACATTTTGAAAAGATTGATTCCAAGTTCCTTCACTAATCCTTTGCTTGAAAATCCCCATGAAATTTTATCTTGTCGTTTGCAAGTTGGCAAGAGATCCATTTGTACAAGGATAATGGAATGCCAATTTCAGACTAATTTCAAGATAAATGGATAAAGAGGGTTTGAGAGAGAGTTACAAACTATATATATATATATTAAGGAAACACAATTTAAAATGAAATTTCCTGCACTCTTGGTTGAAACTTGTATAGGTCTAAATGGTCTCACTTTAGGCACCTTTAACCTTGACAAAGAAACCCCAAGCAGAGAAAATGTTGAAATCAAATATTTGTGTCCTAGGTGTGATTGCATGTGCATGATGTCTCGAGTAGAGGAACGAAGAATCTTAATGGAAATTCTGAGACTGCTTGCAATATTCCATATTCCATATCACCAACTTGTAAGGTATGCCCATGCAAACTAGATTTTCACTCTCATCTCTCATGAAAACTAGAATATTCCTATGCATACTGGATCTTCCACTAATCATGCAAATTGGGATACATCCATGCAAACTGGTACTTCCACTATTCTCTCATGAAAATGAGAATACTCCCGTATAAACTTACTCTTCACACTATTCACTCATGAAAGTTGGATACACCCTTGTAATATTGCATTACTTTATAATTAAGGTGTATATACTCATTGGAAGAGGTACAAACCTACTCCTGCTATCAATATTCTCAGCCTTGTAATACCATGGAACATGGACCATTCTCCATAAGGTAAATCAATCTATTATATTTCTTTCTCTTTCACTCTTTAGCCGTGCACATAGCTGGTCTCTACTATAAATATTACAACTGCATATATTTCATATTCTCTCTTGAGTTTATACTATGTATGTAGATTTGGAGAACTCAGAAAATACACTAATTGTAAACCTGTTTTTTTATTTCCATAGATTCTACAACATATTTTCTTGTTTCCTAGAGGTGCATGTTTTTGGTGCGATGAGAGTGCTCACTTCCAATTTTCAGCAAAGACATTGTGCAAAATCCTTCAGGAATGGTATCCAACATAGTCTGCATCTTCTACATGATATGCTAGAAAGTCTACTTACAATTATGCCACTGACATTTTCCAAAAATGCCTAAAAAATCCACACAAACACTTGTGACTACTATTGTTAATGTGGCCTCTCTGCTGGCCTGTTTAAAGTGCTAAAGGAATTCCACACCTGGAGTGTTAATCACTCGCCTACTTGCTGTATGAAAGAGACTTAAATGACCTTATAACATTGTCCTAAATATCTCCAGTTATCATATATGTGATGGTATTACATAAGATAAGAATTGAGCTTCTTCCAATACTCAAAAAGTTTTATAACCTTTATGCAAATTGCTCTATATTTATCACATGAATGGCATATATGTCTTGATCCAGGGAAGCTTTAGAAACTTCTATGCTATCCTTTGCTTTGTTTTCATCTTCACTATTTATATTAGTCAAGGTAAAGCATCATAGGGAAAAGTGGCATATTCTTCATAAACTTTGCAACTCATGGATATATATAGTTATCATTAATGATCTTAACTTGCTCAGGAAAATGCCACAAATACCATTCCGTTGCTCTCATGTGGAAAGCATTGATGTCTTTGTCTAAGGTGTCGTGAAAACTAAACAACCTGTATGTCCATATTGATATTGAACATCACCTTGGATCTGTTGCAGGTTGTTCATGTTTATCTGAAACTTGTCTTTATGGTGCTTGCCCCTCTTTCTTGTTTTTCTTTTCATCCTGCTTATTGTCATTGGAATCCGATACATGTTCCCATATCTCATCCACGAACAAGTCTAAGAAAAATTTATCTATTACCAAGAGACAAAGAGTCCATTTCTTGACATAGCCATTAAGACCTTAAAATGAAGCTTACTTTTGACACCTTATTTGCACCAAATCTAATAAGAGAATTTTTTACAACCCATTTCAACAGACACCAACATTTCCAAACAAAGGCACCCTGGTCTCCACTTACCTAGGAAACTAGGTGTGCTTTATTGCTGGACAGTGGGATCTATGTATGAGTTCAAGTGGGGCGCTCCACCAGAGTCATTTATCTCCCATTTGGTGACTCTTTTCCTTAGTCAATAAAATAATGAGGGGTGCATTAGTAAGCATCATGAGAGACAATTTTAGTGTGTGTTGCAGTGAGAGCAAGTGTAAGCAACCTGTGTACTAGATGTTGTAATATTCTTTTTTGAATAATAGTGAGTAGTTTTGATTGCTGTGAGAGTTTGTATTACTGTTTGTAATTTCCATATTGCACAAATATATATTTAGCTGCCTTCTATCTGTTATTTTCAATTAACACGGAGTACATTGTTTTCCCTTCTAAACTTAATTTAAAGAAGTTTTAGGATATGCAGATCTAGGCTTTGATAGGTGTAAACTAAGCTCCAAAATTTAGGACCTGTAGATTTCATTTGCGAGTGTAGATTTGAACTATGATGTAAAGTTTAACAATGGCATGGAAATATGATATTGTGTTGGGAACAGGTGTGATGTGCAATGCAGTGAGAACACAGATGTTTTCAGTGAATGAGTTTGTTGCTGAGAGCAAACATAAGTTGTTTTGATTGTAATGGTGACAATAGTGCTACTAAGATTATATATGAGTGGCATTTATATCCATGTACAAATCAGTATTTTTGTTTTTGTTTATATTTCCCATCGATTCTGCAGTGTTATGTTCTTCAATTGTTAATTATTTTCCCTTCTTTTCCCATACACCATCCCTTCCTAGCCAACCTAGCCATCACAACCAGTACAGAAAAATGGAAGAAAGAAAGAAACCGGAAAAAGAAAAAGAAAAAAGAAGGATACATGCATTGTATGGCCATTCTATCTCACACAGAACAAGATCTACTGTATTGATTGTTTACATTGTTTGATTCAGGTCAGCCAAGAAACATGGCAATGGCATCAATGGAAACCATGCAAGAGCAATCAGACATGATTGGAATGGCCAGAAATACTAGCCTTCCTCAGAAAAGGGGTTGAGAAGATGAAATTGGTGCTGGATTGACAGATAAGAAATGGCCAAGATGGCTTGGGCATAATGTATTTCGGTTGCTTGTTCCTGTTCAGAAGGTCGGTGAAATTAATGGTTGCAAGGGAGAATTTGTGAAAAAGATGTGTGAAGAGACTAGATCATGCATTAAGATTCTAGAAGGAATTCAAGGAACTCCTGAACGCACTGTAAGCTTTATTTGAATCCTTGATGTTTGGTCTTCTTGTTAAATTGTGTTCTTTATTTGCTAAAATAAATGGAATACTTTATCAAAACTGCCACGTAAGAACTGTTTAGGTCTGGATGCAAATCATCTAGTCTTTCCAAGTAATGGGAACTGCCAAATTGATGCTAAATCAAAGTTTATATTTGATGAACCGATCCATTTCCTACAAAGAGGATCATAGAGGTGTTATTTGATCCAATCAAGGGAATTCAAGTTTTCCATTGCATCAGATGTTTTCAAAATCCTTAGATCTTCTATTGCTAAACCTTGGAGGTGTTTCCTACAGTACTCTGTGTTTTTTCAAAAAAGAAGTTTCCAAGCATTTCTCCTATTGTGGCTGGCATATGATAACAATCTGATTATTGTACATTCTTGGATAGATGTGCTATTTTTGTATTTCAACAATGACGGATTGTATCTTTACATAGATTGTTGGCTTCAAAATTTTCCATGTTCTTGGTTTTTTTGTTTTTCTAATTCTATGATTCAAAATATTTTATTCTGATTTCGCCTTAAATAACTTCATTATTATCTCTTATCACAGGTTATGGTTTCGGCAAAAGAAGAACCAGAAGGACCAATTTCTCCAACTATGGATGGGATACTCAAGGTTCATAAGCGAATTATAGAAGGAGGTCCAGAAGGCATATGGGAATTGGGTTGAGCTCAGCAAGGGGGTAGTGGAATGACTTCAACTCAGTTGCTTGTGGCTGGCACACAAGCCGGCAGTTTAATTGGAAGGTAGGGAACAATAATAAAAGCAATTCAGGAAGGTTTAGATGCTATTGTTCATGTTCTAGGACCAGATGCTAAACAAATCCCATTTTTAAAGTTTTTGTCATGCAAGTGAAGTTCTGAATGGATATATTACAAGGTAGATATATATTGTCATGTCTTGGATATATACTACAAACATTTCACTGACTGTCCTAATAAATTTTTTAGTATAAGGTGTTTTTATATTAGTGCTTCTCAGTGTTACACGGGGATGTGTCCCCAAGGGTAGGGGACGTGCTTCCCACATTCACGGTATGGGGATACACTAAGGGGGATGTACCCCACCTTCCCTTTTGAGGGGAATGCTTCCAAAAACATAAATATTCCTACCTAAAAAGCCTCGCTCCTGCATCCATATTGACCAATTTTGACAATGTATAAATTATACATTTTAACGTAATGTTTAATTCTTTTAGCCTCTTGTGACTTCTCTGCTACTACCCATCATTCACCTGTGTTGTCGCCATGATATTTCTAATTTTATGCTATGTCAGGGGTCTTGTGCTGCTGTGGTTCCGTGAAAGAGACCATGTTTGAGTGAGTTCTGCACACTATCTTTTAACTTGTGTGAGCAGTGAGGCTATGTGGGCATGGCAGTGTGAAAGAGACCATGTGAGGGAGAGTCAAGACCTTCGGCCTGTGACTCCCGGATGCTGTGAAACATAATTCTTGCTGCTGGATGTTGTGGACTGTTGGAATCGTAGAAACCTTGCTGCTGGATATTTATTGTTGTGGCCATAGTTAAAAATTAAAACTTAATACCTCAAGTATTTTCCATAGTCCCTTGTTGGATATTGTGGGTACAGTGAATAGTAAATACTTAATTATTTTCTGCTGTTGGACAATAAATACCTCAAACATTTACTATTATGTGGTTGTTGGTTGTGACATTGCAACTGGGAGAAAATACTCAAAACAGGGTCTAGCACTGCTGGAAGAAAATGCTTAGAACAAGGTACTTATAGACTTGTTCTCTTGCTATTGTGTGCTGGATATTAGCAGTTGGGTGTGCTTTTGCCAATTGGATAAGCTTAAATTGCTGTTATGTAATAGTTTTAATGGTTAACGTTTTAATTCTCATATTTTAAATCTTTTTAGTATTTGGGATGGCCTCCTATGTTGGAGACTTCAATGTTCCATAGATTTTGTGGGGTGATTCCACATGTCCCCTTGGATGTGTTCCCTTGCTCCCAAATTCGCACATCCCATAAACTTGGTGGAACATTGGTGTTTTTTTTCCTTGGAAATAAATCCTTGGGAAACGTTTGGGCACTTGCCCCCATTTTGATGATGGTACCCAATCTAAAACTGGTGGTGTAGACTTTGTGTGCTTAACTAACCTTGTGGTAATCTAACAATTGACTAGCACACAATATGAACATTAAGCATATAATGAAACTAACACATTAAGCATATGATCAAGGTAACAAAAATAATTATGATAAGATAAGATTATTTTATTAATGTCCAACAAATGATCCCAAAAGTAGGTCAACAAGACTGTGCAGTACCATGATAACAATACAAAGTGGGATCCCAAAAGTAGCTCCTATAAAAAGCTAAAAGCAGAACTCAAACCTAACCCCAACTCCATATATGAATTTGAGGTTATGTTTTAGGTAAAAATAGATTCTACATTATACTTTTTTGTTGTAACATTGATGATTTGAGCTACATTACCTTCATGCAGCTTATTTTAATATTGATGGTTTGATATTTATCTCTTACATTGTCTCTTTCTTGTATCTGATAGGAAATGATGCCGGAATTTGAGAAAGCTAGGCCAAGGAGCTATCTCTTCACATAGATAGTTTCCTAACATTAAATGATAAATAACTAATTTGACAACACTTTTGCTAAGAAAGAATGGGCTCATTCAAGTACATGAAAACATGTTGGTGTTTAGCACAAATATCTTGACAAATTTTTATGGTTTGTTTATTGCTTTTGTTTGAAGCATTTTGTCGATTTTTGAAGTTTGTGTGTATTTTGGTTAAATATTGTGTTAATTCCTTTGAATGATTTTAGTTCTCATTCGATGCTTGATTTAACCCTTTGTTGTAGCTTGAATTAAGGTTGGTTTTAGGATTTGAGAAAATATTATTTTATTAACTTTTAGTTGCATGAATTAATTTTCTTCAGTTTTTCAATTCTTTTACACTGACTATATATTTTGTTTGTAAATACTTATCATTATTCAAAAAAATAAACGAGCTCTACATATCTAAACGAAGAGAAAAATAGTCTATGCACTAGGTTCCTATGCATTGATCGTAGGATACCTATTGGCACAAGACCAACATTCATCTAATGCAATAATCAATTGGCATAATTACAATGCATAATTGTATTAAGCCTCCATGACCATAATTGGCTAGTGGAGGCCAAGATCGAGCATAATGTATGATTCTATGAGTTTATCAGTTTGTCAAGATTCAGGTCCCCACATGTCCGTTGGGCCATTAAGGGATGAGATAACTGTTGGAGCGCATACTCCATAGGGGGTAACTCCGCGGTTAGTTAGGAAATTTGTAAGCGGAGCTATGGGTCAAAATAGTCTTAGGGGTGTCGGGGTA
>LPNX011003555.1:181276-206282 GCA_001517045.1 Pseudotsuga menziesii
TTTTAAGGAAGAAATCTGCTGCTGTGTGCGCAGAGAAACTGTGGTTTTGAGGAAAGAGGAATAAAACGCAGTTTGTGGACGTAGCCCCTACACTGGGGGTGAACCACGTTATATTGGTGTTGTGGTTTTGTTGTGGTTTTGTTGTGTTGTTCCTGTTTTTGCTATTTCCATGCATTAACCGAATATATCTGATATTATAAGATCTTTGTTATTATTAAACTGCACTGTGAATTCCCTGTAGTGGGTTATGCAAGCTGGTTTGTGTATTATGTTGTGAAATATATATGAATGAATGATAAGTTAATCAGAAGTTGAGTAGTGATTATTTAGAAAGGCTAAGGTACAGTAATACCCCTCTCTGCATGCAGAAACCTGATTCTGCGGCACCCCATTGCTGTTTCGGGTGAGACTGCAACCTGCGCGCAGGTTGTTGCCGAAAGGGCCAACACAGTGGGTCTTTTGTTGGTGCGACGTGAAAAGTATTAACCCGGGTCTGCCCAAGTGCCAACAATAACAAGTGGAGTCCCCACTTGCCCTGAATCTAATCAGTGCAGTTGTGTTTCACTGACACCTTCCTGTTGTGACTTGTGAGTCTACATGTTCTGTTGTTGATGATGTGATTCATGTTATTTCACTAATGTTGTTATTCTTTTATTTTGACAATATTCTATAAATCAGTGAAAGATTCACCCGTTTTTACAATTTTTTATAATGAAGTTAAATATTCGCCAAGTTTTTACAACATTATATATTAAAATGAAATATTCGCCAAGATTTTACAACATTATATGATAAAATGAAAGATTCGCCAAAATTTTACAACATTATATAATAAAATGAAAGATTCGCCAAATTTTTTATATATACATATTATATTATTGACTCAAATTGCCTTCAAATTTTCCTATATATCGGAGAGATTCGCCCAATTTTTATACATATAAATCTAGGGGGGTTTGTTAAAATCATCCCTGGTCTTTCTCGACATCTATGAATAGGAAAAGAGAATTTTGAAAATGTTGTATGTTGAGTACATATAATATCCTGCATGTCTCAATAATTGAATTCTATATAGATTCGAATATGCAGAAAAAAAGAGATATGTCCAAAATCTAGGCATGATAGGTACAAAGAATCGAATAACAAGGCTGAAGAACATGGTCCTCCTCATAAGATATTGAGGGACATGCCTATAATCCTTGTTAGAAAACATGATCGCATAGAAACAACAATAAACAAAAAACAAGATGCAAATATTAAAACACATTATAGGAGAGACACCAATATAACGTCGTTCACGCAAGATGGGCTATGTCCACGAATACATTTCTAATGTGTTTGTTATTACATTGTCCAACAAAATGAAGGGATACAACCTACAACACACCTATTTCACTTCCTCTTCATGTTATATTTTCTTAAGATCTAATTAGATTATTTAGGATCTTTATCTGAAATAATAACAAGCACAACAAAATGCATAAGACGTAAAAGATGCACAAGACACAAATATTTTCATCGAGGAAACCATAAAGGATAAAACCCCGCAAACTTTTTCAGAATAGTAAGATGATCAAAAGAAGTAATAAGAAATGTTCAACAACTATATTTCTCTCCTCCTATGACTGTCTCACTCTCTCAAACGCCTTAGAGAGAGAGTGTGGTGTGTATAAATGAGGGAGATCACCTCCATATTTATACCCTTTCAAGTAAATGACCAAATATAAGACTCAATCCTACATGTCATCTCACATGGGGCCCACTTCTCCTAGAGTGACCACAATTAAATATTACATGATGTTACATTGGGGACTATTACCCCGATTTACAACGAAGGTTGTACCTCAAGGTCTAGACACAATTTAGACATCCTGTAAAGGGGTAACACACATCCCCAATGGGGATACAACAACATACAATGATAATATACATCAAAATATCTTCCAAAGTTACAAATACATCAACACTCCCTCTTAACTAGGAATGTATTCTCTCTCTACACAGTCATCAACACATATTGTCGAGTCTTCATCGCATCATCATCATCACAGAATCATAGAGTCTTCATCATAGCTACTACCATCATCTTCTTATAATTTGATCATTGCCCCATACTATTTGTCATCAGAAGTTTCTACAGTGCCAACCATTTTTCATGTTGGATGTAGGCCTAGTCCTCTATCAGGTATTCATCTAAAGTGCTAGCCCTTTTTCATACTGGATGTACGCCTATCCCTCTGCCAGGTCTTCATCATTTATGTGAGTAATCCATCAAGTAGGTACATCCCAGGACTTATTGTATGCCTCTTGCAAAACCTGTAAGACCTCCCAGTACTGATTACATGCCACTGAAAAACCTGAAGGGGAATCCCAGGACTGATTGCATGCCTTGCAACACCTATGTACCCTATTATCATCTTCATCATCTTTAGGTCAACTCATCGTCACACGGAGCACAGCCTAGATACACATAACACAACACTCACTTTCACCGACATGGTAGGACAAACCTACTACCATCTGGGAAAGGATTCCAACACTTACATCCATCAGCATGGTAGGACACACCTACTACAATCCGGGAAAGGATCCAGCACTTACATCTGACCATGTGAGGCCCAACCTACTACCATGTCGAAAAGGATCTACACTTACATCCAACCATGGGAGGCCCAGCCTGCCATCATGTCAAAAAGGCTATGCGCTTACATCCGACCATGGGAGGCCCACCTTGCCACCATGTCCAAAAGGATTTGCACTTGCATCCAACCATGAGAGGCCTAGCCATCCACAATGTCAAAAAGTATCTTCATTTGCATTCAACCATGGGAAGCCCAGCCTGCCACCATGTCAAACAGGCTCTACACTTACATCCAACCATGGGAGGCCTAGCTTTCCACCATGTCGGAAAGGATCACATGTGTATATATGTATTTTGGACTTATCACTTCCCCTTGGAAGGAACCTCAATCTGAAGTACACCACGCTTGTCTTTGAAGTATTCAAACTTCACTCTAGCCATTTCTAGCATAGAGTCACATTAAGACTGATTACGTCCAAGGATAACCTGCGAGCTTTGTCAAGACTGATTACATCCAAGGACCAAATATAATATTGATCACGTCTAAGCAACCTACAATATTCACCAATATTTTATCCTCAGACAACCTGTCTCATCGGCTATGCTAGAACTCATCACTCCCTCTTTCGAGAGATCTTGCTCTGGATCACATATTGGAGCTTCACTACTCCTCTTTGCATCATTCAAAAATGTAATTTAGATCAATCAAATAAAATAGTAGCTTTCAAAAGAAGCATACTACCCCAAAAATAATCAAGCAAGTGGCAACATGTTTTTCCTAGGCTGTACTCAGCGCCATGCAGGACTGCATCCTACCAAACTAGTAGCCCAAACTGGATCTCAAACTGAAGAAGAAACCCAAGGTGCTTTTCTTCTCAGTGGTGCTTCCAATCTAAATCAACATAACCATGTAGCTTAGTCTCCTAATTCGTATCATACTTGATGCCATATTCAATCGTACCCTTCAGGTACCTCACTGCATGCTTTGCAACCAGGTGAGCATGTCTCGAATCTCTCAGGAACTGGCTCAAGTTGTTCATAGAAAAGCATGTGTATGGTCTTGTATTCGTTAGGCACATCAATGAACAAATCATTTGATGATACATCATGGCATCAACTGTCTCTGGTGAAGCATCACTCAATAGCTTCAGGTTCGATGCCATAGGTGCGACCATGGCCTTGCAACCCATCAACCCGAACCTCTTCAAGATCTCCACTGCATACTTCCCTTGTCCAAGGGATATTCCATCCACACTCGGTGACACCTCCATGCCTAGAAAGTAGTGCATCATACCCAAGTCCTTCATCTCTAACTCGGCAACAAGTCTCCTTCTTGCATCTTTAATGAGTTCCTCTTTTCCTGTCAGGAATAGGTCATCGACATATAACAGGAGCAACACTGGTCTTCCACCTTCAACCTTGAAGTAAAGTTTGGAATCTGTTTTACTCTCATTAAAGCCTAGAGCAGGGTATTTTTTAAGGATTCTAATATTATACTTAAGTGTAGTATTCCAGGCGATTGTTTTGGATTGAAAAAAAACATCTTTATAGATAGGTAGGCGAATATTAAATATGAAACATAAAATTAACACTGAAATGTGTAAATTTTGGAGAATATAATGATAAAAAAAGATATTGTATGTAAATATAGGCGATATTAGACACTAAAAATGACCAAATAGTAAATTTATTTTTTGAAAAAAACCCAAAAAATAGCCAATTGGGGAAATTTCGCCCCTAAAAATTATCTTGGCCTAGAGCCATCAGTAACCTGTCCATCTTGTCGTACCATGTCAAACCTTAGGATATTCTATAGTCACTCTCTCTGAAGAAGAGCATCATTCTCCCTATGCCTTTCATACCCTATGTATTGAAACATTCTGTAATTGAGTGACAAGTAGCTTCCCCTACTACTAATATTCTATGTATCCATCTAGGGTCATTAGATACCAAGATCCTCTATCTTGAACTTTGTTGAAAATTTCTTCTTGCACCCATCTGTGAACTTGTCATCCTCTATAGGATTTCATCTTCAATCTCGTAGAAAAGGTTAAGATATTCATCACTCTAGGTGATCTTCAATCTCCTTATGTAACTATATGTTCTATTCCATGGGTGCCTTTTGAGCTCGTATAAGGCCTTCTTTAATTTATAATGTATCCCACAATGTTGCCATCTACTGCATGTTGTATCTTGTAGATCCTTATGGAAGACACTACGAACTTCCCTTCAAGTCTCGACACCGCATCCTAGACATCATTCTTCTTGAAATGGTACTCTTAATCATAGTCTCCTTCCCTTTCTTCTTGTCTACTTATTCATAGTTGGAAGGCTCTGCATCAATGATGTCTCTCAATAGTGGCACATAACTAGAGTGTATTTGAGCCCTCTTTCTTCCTTTGGAAGTATCATCATACTATTTTTCATCTTGGATTATTTCTCGTTCTTAATATGGTGTTCATCTCTCGAGGTTGATCTACCATTCTCTTTATATTCTTCTGAAGCTCTTTCTTTCGCTATGGTGTCTTTGACCCGAGAAGATTCAGGTTCCTCTTCTGAAATGTCGTTACTTGTTCTTTGGAATGATCTACAAGTCAAGTTCATTTGCATGATTAAAAACATATCATAATTTCCAAAACATATTAATAGTGACAAATATATGTCACATAGCCATGCGACTATTTTAGCCAATGCTACAAAATTCATCCATATCATGTATACATGCAGCAAATTCTAGATGCATTCTACCCCAATGTTATTAAGAGTATGTACTACTCCTAATATGCCAGCAAGGAGGTTTCAATCTAGATAAGTAGTTATGGAATGTTGTACAACATCATTGACTTCTTACCCATCATGCGCAATTCAGTAGTATAAATGCAAACACTCAAACATGCATAACATATCAACTGAATATAAACAAATGCATAACCAAACAATATCATGAAATGAAAATTTAATACTTATCTTTATTTGTTTCATGGGTAGAATCCTTATTGAGCCTTCAACTTCATCATTTTCTTCATTCATAACAACATCATTTCTTATCCAAATGCTAAGATGGATAAGAAGTTCTTCAAGAATTGAGTCCTTCATATTCCTCATTGCTTGAGGGATCTTCCTTGAATCGTGCGAGCTTGATATTCAATTGCTCCCATATTCTCTTCTCTTATTGCAAGTCGAGCTTATTCTTGTGTGAACTCTTCCCAAAGTCTGTTGAAGGTAATCACTTCCTTTTGGCACACATTCCTTGAATGAATGAATCCCATGATCTTGGGAGGCCATTCAAGGTGCTTATAAAAATATATTATTCTTCTTTCATTGCTTCGTCATATCATCGAACAATTCCTTTTGGTGTCTTCAAGGATGACACATGAGGGATGATATGATCTTTAATAGAATTTGCAATGATTCTCTTGGCTCTAGCCTTAGCCTCATCTCCCTCTGGCTACTAGAAATTTCTTACTGAAATGCTGATTCAAGTCAATTTCTTCGAGGATCATGGAGGTCCTATACTTCCATACTCGAAAGTTGTCATCTTCACCAATTTTTTCATCAATATGGTGTGATTAGTCATTTTGAAATGAGAACCTCAAATGTAAATAGCAAAAATTTAGATCTTATCGATTTGAGGTGTCTGTCTTGGTTCTAGAGCTGGCTGATCTAGGGTTTGTCAGAGAAACCCTAATTTTCAAAACTTGGAATTTTAAACTTCTGATTCAATATAAATATGGGCCTCTTCAATACAAGTTGTCCAATGTACTCCTTTTTAGAAAATAGTGGAGGGAAGCTCCTATAATAGGAAGCCCTAGTTTTCCAATTTCTTATGCAGAAATGACTGATATTGATTCTGTTGTATCTCCAAATTTTTGGATATCCGATGTCTAAAACTTCTCACTATGTTATATTGATAATTTTTCTTTCCAGCCCCATAGGTTAGAGAATAAATGGATTGTTAAAGTGGGGTTTATTCATATTTTCTGAAGGTGATTGTTTTGGGGATTGTTCATCATAGCGAAGTTGTATGGACTACCACATGTCACTGTTTCACATTATAGCTATGAAAAGTGTACCATAGAAACTACAGTCTGTTCCCTACTTGCAACATCTTTCTAAATTTCGTTTGGACCTTCCTAACCTGATATATAGCAAATATCCCTAGGTCATCTATTTATGATTGTATTCTGAAGGAGGCTGGAACCCTAATTTGGAGGAACCATATCTCTTGAAGTATAGTGAATATGAGGTTGAAACTTTTACACGGTGTACAACATGAATTTATATTTGGCCTGTAAAACATTTGGCTTATTTTCCTTCTCCAATCTCGCGTTATAGCAAAAATGCTAGGATTACTAAATTCAGTCTTCTAGGGTTTTTAGACATGAAACCCTAATTTCCATTAGTTTCCATTGCAGTTGTATTTCGGTTGTACAATGAAACTTATATGATTCAAAAACTAATACCACCAATAGATGCACCCTAGTGAAGCAAGTTATCCTACCCCTCCTTTCTTGATGATCTTTGGAGAGAACACCTTCAACTAGGAAGCCCTAATTCTCGCAGTTGCACAGTGTCTTCTTTCAGAGACGATATGATAACATGTTAGATTTTCTTAAGATCTTATTAGATTACCCAGGATATTTGTATGAAATAATAAAAAGTGAAAAAAATCCATAAGATGAAAAATATGCACAAGACACAAATATTTTCATCGGGGAAACCACAAAGGAGAAAACCCCGCAAACTTCTTCAGAATAGTAAGATGATCAAAAGAAGTAATAAGAAATGTTCAGCAGCTATCTTTATCTCCTCCTATGACTATCTTACTCTCTCAAACTCCTTAGAGAGTGTGTGTGGTGTGTATAAATGATGGAGAGATCCTCCCTAATTATACCCTTTCAAGTCACTAGCCAAATATAAGACTCAATCCTACATGTCATATCACATGGGGCACACTTCTCCTAGAGAGACCACAATTACATATTACATGATGTTACACTAGGGACTATTGCTCCGACTTACAATGGAAGTTGTACCTCAGGGTCTAAACACAATTTAGACATCCCGTAAAGGAGTAACACACATACACAATGGGGTTACAACAACATGCAATGATAATATACATAAGAATATCTTTTGAAGTTACAAATACATCAACACTTCACTCTTTCACAGTCTCTCTCACACAATGATAGAGGTCATTTTACAGTGATACAATAAAACACATAGATGTATTGCAATGCATTTCTTTTATAGGGGAATTATCATGGGAAAATACCATGGGCACACAAATCACCCATTATTGACCAAGTCATGAATCTGAAATTACAACATTTTACAAGACATTGTTTCCTATTTTTTGCTACGGGGGTGCTTCCATTGAACCCCCGCTAGGGGGGGGCTCCCAAAATAGCATTCACCCTCCATAGACCCCCCTTGATGACTATATTAGGGGGAAATCCCTCACATACCCCCCTATCAGGTGTTGGTATCTAAACACGGCTGAAACATCTATGAATCAAGAAGATCAGGCTCCACAACCAACAATCACACGGATTCAAAGGCTATGTTGCAAAGATGGCATGCATCGCACCAAAGTGAGGAAGGATTTATGTGAATCCCAACATATTTAATTTCCATGAATCATATAGAAGATACATGGCCCAATAAATTCAAGGATGAAGTGCACAGCCTATGATTAAGCATAACCATTGATGGTGTCAACCCATATTCCCAACGAAACAACATCTATACTAGTTGGCCTGTAGTAGTGGTCAGTAAAAATATCCCCCATGGTTGTCCATGGAGAATGAACATCTTATGTTGGTTCTTATAGTCCATGGTAGAAGACAAGTGAAGAATATGGATGTTTACCTGTAACCATTGATCAATAAATTCAAGGAATTATGGGAAGAGATACATGTATATGATGTGTCAAGGAATATGATGAGTCAAGATCCATCCCTTTAGAGAGGATTTTTACATTATACGTAATATGTGTTTACACCACACATGATTATCCAGAGTTAGGAGTTTTCTCATGTAAATATGTTGTTTGATTTGTTTATATTCAAAGCAATACATTTTGGCATATTTAATTCGGTGTGATTGTCTTGATATTAAACACTAATGTGCTCTTTTTACTATAACATTGTTGGTCTTGTGAAAAAAGGTTATTATGGATGTAAATGTCATGGAACTTATATGAAGGATAGGTGGTCCAAAGACTTATAAAACTCAATGTACAACTTATTTAGGGTATTCCTCCTAGAAAACCACTCTTATATAGGACAAGATCTACTTTCAATGGTAAACGAGAGAGAACCCAAAGGATTGAAATAATGACATCGAATAACTGGCTTAGGGAATATGATAGAGAGAAGGAGAAGTAATACATAGAGATGTCTGATTCAAATGTGAAACCTGTGATCAATGATCCTAAATTATTCAAAACCTATGTTGAGAAAATTCTGAAAGGGATGAAATGGAAATTGATATTTTATGAGCTCTCATATTGGGAGAATATTAATATAATTTCCCACTTACTATATCCCATGCATATATTTAAAAATGTTTCATGTTATTTGTGGCCGCATCACATGTCATCCAAAAAAAGTGATAAGTTGGATTTCAGGAAAGATATTATTTCTTCAAATACTAAAAGGAAGCATTGGCCAAGACAAGAACATAGAGGAGAGGATGACACCTCTTTTTCATTAAAACAAAGGCAATGTCCCATGTGCTATAATTTTAATGGTTATATTAGATCTTCAAACAATTAGCATTATTTCATCATAACCATAAGCAATAGGATCACTGAAAGAAAGACAAGTACAACAATAGAAAAGAACACAAATATTTTCCTCTGGGAAACCACACAGGAGAAAATTTTAGAAACTTCTTTATTATATATTCTATCATCAAGTGCAATGTCAAACCAAGATAAGATAAACCCCATAGACAAAATCAGCTTCTTCTTCACTCCAACAAACCTCTTCTTCTCTCTCGTGCGCACTTGCTTGAGTTAGTTGTGTGTCTAAATGAGAGATGATCTCTCTCTATTTATACTTATCATGTGAGTGACCTTTTTCTTTAACTGGGACTATTTGTTACTCTTATAGGGTCAAATTGTCTAGGGAGACTCAAAATAACATTTATATAACATTTATTTTGGGTACTATTGACCTGACTTAAAATGGAAGTTTTACATTGATTCTTTCAAGACTTTTACATGACCAAGTACATCGATAACATCTCCCAAAGGAGGTACAACAATAATACAATAAAATTACAATAAGAATATCTTTCGAAGTTACACAAAATTCAACATTCCCTCTTAACAAGGAATGTATTCTTCCTTCACGATCATCACTAGCCATCATCATTGTATCTCATCACTGGAGATCATCACTGGATCTCATCATTGCTACTACAAATTAGAACTCAAGTCATTGACTTGTGACATCTCTTGAATCTATACATCATAATAAATTCTATAGAGCCATCCTTTTTTCATGTTGGATGTATATCCATACAACAACCATCCCTTTTTTATGTTGGGCGTACATGTACAACAACCAACCCTTTTTCATGTTGGGTGTACCTTTCATGTATATTAGTACAACAAGGAGCCATTTTTCATGTTGCGTGTACCCATACAACAACCAATCCTTTTTCATGTCGAGTATACCTCTCATGTAAATCAGTACAAAAACAATCCCTTTTCATGTTGGGTGTACCCATACAATAACTATCCCTTTTTCATGTTGGGTCTACCTCTCCACAGTGCTAGTCCTTTTTCATACTGGATGAAAGTCTCACACATCTTCCATAATACCATTCCCTTTTCATGTTGTACATGAAGACCACATGTCTTCCACATAGCAAACCCTTTTTCATGTTGGATGTGAAGACCACAGGGGCTCATCACTCCCTCTTACAATGGACACTAGTCTAGACAACTCCAAGCTTGTCCATGAAGCATTCAAACTTCACTGTCTCCAAAGGATTGGTCAATACATCGGTTATCTTCTCATATGACGTAATGTATTGGAGATTTACTTCCCCTCTCTGCACCATATCCTTGATATAGTCATACCATATATTGATGTGCTTTGACTTGTCATAGAACATATGGTTCTTTGACAACTTCACACAACTCTAGCTATCACAGAATACACAAGTCATGTCTAAATCAACATCGAACGAATCTGCATGTAGCTTTATCAGCCACACTTCCTTATAGCTATATGAACAATATGCAATATACTTTTCCTTCGTTATATTCAGTGCTACACTTGTCTACTTCCTGTTGAACTAGGAAATCATGCCAGACCCCAAGCTGAAGCAACACCCTGGATTTCTCTTTCTATACGTAGCACTACCAACCCAATATTAGTCATCCTAGCCTTGCATTCTAATCCTATGATATGTCGCATATATGGTGCCATACTCAATCGTACCTTTCAATTACCTCAACACATGCTTTACCGCAATCATGTGAATATGTCTCAGCTCTACCATGTACCAACTCAAAGTTTTCACTGCAAAGCATATATCCGGCCTCATGTTCATAAAGTACATCACCAATCATATTCCTATAAATTATGGAATCAACTATCTATGAAGTAGTATCACATAACAACTTCAAGATAGATTCCATCGGTGTGGCCATGGCCTTGCAATTCATCATGCTGAATATCTTCAAGATCTCTACTGCATGGATTCTACCAAACATCATCCCAAATCTCTTCAATATCTCTACCGCATATTTTCCTTAACTAAGGAAAATATCATATGGATTCTTCCACACCTCAAGACCTAATAAATAGTGCATCATAACCAGGTATTTTATCTCAAAATTTGTTGCAAACTTATTCATTGTTTTTGCAATGAACTCCTCGTCACTTGTCAGGAACAGGTCAACTACATACAATAGTAGTATCACTGGTTTTCCATACTCAACCTTGAAGTAGAAGTTGTAATTAGCTTTAATCTTGGTAAATCCCAAGCTCATCAGAAATCCATCTATCATGTTGTACCATGTCCTGGGTTCTTGTTTCAAACCGTACAGGGTCTTCTTTAATTTGCATACATGTGTTTCTCTGTCATGTGTCTAAAATCCTAGTGGTTGCTCCACATGCATTTCCTCTTCTACTACACCATTCAACAAGGTGGCCTTTACGTCCATCTGATGCAACTTCCACTTCATCACTGTATCTATTGTAAGAATAGTTGTAATCGAAGTGTATCTGGCTACAAGAGAAAATGTCTCTGCGTAATCTATGCCTTCTTTATGGGAGAATACACGAACTATGGGAGAATACACGAACTACAAATATTTCCTTGTATTTGTTAATGTTGTCATTTGTATGATGTTTTATTTTGTAGATCCATTTAGAAGACACTATAGACTTCCCTTCAAGTCTCAGAACCACATACCAGAGATAATTCTTCATGATCAACTGGTACTCTTTGATCATAACATCCTTCCATTGTTTCTTCTCAGTGCTTCTTCATAGATGGAAGGATCTGTATCAATGATGCCACAAAATAGTGCCACATAAATGGAATATGGACGAGGTATCTTACTTTCTCTAGAAGTCCCATCTGGAGCAACATATTGCTCTGAATCTTGGATTGTTTCTCATGCCCAATCTAGGATTCTCTTATGTGTGTTCACCTCTAAGGGTGGACCTACCAGTATCAATGGTTCGGTCATATCATGGTCCTCATGTTCTTTTGAGTCTCTCTCTTCCATAATTGTGTCTCTGGATCTAGGAGCTTCAGGTTCTTCTTCTTGTGCTTCATTAGTGTGAATCTACCTTGATCTACTGAAAATTGCATCTTGATAGAAGGTAATATCTCTACTAGTCTTATATTCCTCCCAACCGAGCTTCCGTGGTTGAAAAATAGTGGAGCTATCGCTGCTCCCTGAGGACGCGGCCTTCTGATTGCGCGCGTGAGCAAGGGTTCCTGGCAGCCATGGCCGCCCCTGGGGGCGTGGAGGCCCCCCCTCCCCCCCTTCTTGCAGAGTTGGACGCTTTCCGGAGACTAGTCGCAGGCGGAGGGAAGAGATCTGCACCCCCCGTGATTCCTAAATTCATAAAAAAACTAGCTGATATTCCTGAAATCGCCCTGCCAGAGACATCCTCGGTCAAGATTGCCCTAGCTCTATCTGAAAGAGGGCTGGTCGGCCAATTCATGGGCCTCTGGCCTTCAGCAAAGACTACCGACGACTGGATCCAGAGAAATTGGAAGCCGCACCTTATTCATGGAGTCACCTGCTACCCTCTGAGCAGTGGCTACTTTCTCTTCGAATTCATTGACAAGGAGGATAAAGATCTCATTTTCCGGAACGGCCCATACTTCATGGGAACCCAAGGTCTGTACCTAAATCGCTGGACCCCAGATTTTGATCCTTCTATAGATCTGCCCAAGGAGGTGCCGGTCTGGGTCAGGCTCCCCAACCTGCCGATCCACTGCTGGAACTTTGAAGCACTGCAGAAAATCGAAAATGGAATAGGAAAATTCGTGGACAAGGCTGACAATAAGAACATCTACAACTGTGCCAGGATTTGTGTGGAGGTGAATCTAGAAGCAGGCCTTCCAGAGTCAGTGAAGCTGAAGGTAGGCACCTGGACCCACTTCCAGAAAGTGGATTACGAACATCTTCCGTTCAAATGCAGACTCTGCCAGGAGCACGGGCACTTTCAAAGGAATTGCCCAAAAAATCAATCACTGGACAAGGAAGAAGCTGAAGGTTGGCATAAGGTCAAGAGAAACAAGCCAGCCTCTAAATCCAAAGAGACAAGACTTGACCACTCGCAGATCCATCCTCAGGCAAATGAGGATGCGCCAAAGGAGCCCCAGGCAAAAGTTACAAATACTTCAATCGAACCGGAAAAGGAATGTATAGAGATAGCAACGCAATCTGCAGGCTCCTCAGAAAACCCAGCCAGGGAAAATAATGATCCAATAGCTACAGAAGTGCTGAAATCTGACGAAGAAAACACCATTTTAGATTCCGGAACGGGAGCTGAATCAGACGGGGGGGCTATGGAGACCAGCAGCTCGGTTGGAACTCCTGAAAGGAACCCAAGAGGAAGGAAGCCAAATCGCAAAAAAAGAGAGGAAATATCGTACAGAGATGTCACGGCAGGAGTCCAGCAAACCATCCCGGACATGATAGAAACCAGATCCTCAAAGAAAGGCCGGGCTCCGAAAGGAGCCACCCCCCCCTCCTTCTGACCCCAATGATATTTGTCTCCTAGAATTGCAGAGGGATGGGAAGCAAGACCAAAGAAGAAGCAATCAAAGATCTTGTCCGAATGAACTCCCCAGAGATCCTTCTGATCCAGGAGACGAAGATGGAGGCGCCTGAGACCATCCAGGCTGGCAAAAAGTTTTGGAAAAAAGGAGAAGGCAGAGCAATCAGCTCAAGGGGATCCTCAGGAGGGATAGCCACCTTCTGGAACTCCTCCATGTTTGACTTGCTCGAAGAATATGGCACCACCCATTGGATCTTCACAAAGCTGCAGCATAGAGACTCGGGACAGCAGATCTCCCTCTTCAACATCTACGCCCTGTTCTCCTGGCAGAAAAGAGAGACTGCTGGGACTCTCTGACGATGTTCCTTTCAGCCAACCAACATGACAATCTGGTGCTCGCTGGAGATATGAATGTAACCCTGGCACTTTCGGAAAAGAAAGGAGGCTCCCCCGTAAGAGATCCGGCGAGGGAGTGGGTTGAAGACATCATTTCAGGCTGGGATCTGGAGGATATCAAACCCAGCAGAGGCAAATTCACGTGGTCTAATAAAAGAGTTGGGCCGGGCCATATTGCTGCCCGTCTGGATCGGTTCTTGGTTCAGTCGTCCTTCCTCACGCTTGGTCTATTTGCCAACTCAGAAATCTTGCAGGCATGCACCTCTGATCACAAGCCTATCTCATTGGCTCTGACCACCGGAGAAAAGTTGGGGCCCATCCCCTTCCGCTTCAGCCCACTCTGGGTCACCATGGACGTTTTCTCAGATCTGGTCACAGAAACGTGGAAAAAAGCAGTCTCTGGCTCACCGTTCTACATCTGGGAGGAGAAGCTACGTAGACTGAAAGTGGCACTGAAATCCTGGGCAAAGTCCCAGCCATCTCCAATCTCGGAAAGACTGCATGCCCAACATGCTCTTAGAAACCACCAGATGCTCATGGAGGAGTCCAAGATCACAGCGGAGCTACTCAACAAGGAAATCGACCTCCAAAAGGCTCTTCATTCAGCGCTGAGGAGAGAGGAGCAGTATTGGAGAATGAAAGCGCGCTGCCTTTGGCTGCAAGAGGGCGATAAAAACACCTCCTTCTTTCATAAACAGGAAGAAGCAAGGAAAAACCAGAACAACATCAGAGAAATTCACTTCCAGGACCACGTGATCAGTAACTTTGAGGAGATAAAGATCGCAGCTCACTCCTTTTTTAAAGATCTGTTCACTGAAGAGATGGACGCGCCCCCCCTCCTGGACCGATACCCTCTCTCTGAAATTCCTATGATCATCAACGAGGAAGAAAATCACAGGCTAAAGGCCCCCATAACGACTGAGGAGATAAGAGAAGCTATCCACGGAATGAATCCGGACAAAGCTCCCGGACCAGATGGCTTTACGGCAAGATTCTTCATAGCCTGTTGGGACACCATCCAGAAAGACTTGATCAAAATGGTGATGAAATCCCAGCATTGCAGCAAAATCGGAGGAAGCACAAACTCGTCTTTCCTGGCTTTAATTCCTAAAGAAAAAGGAGCCCTCAACTTCTCCAGATACCGGCCCATCTCGCTCTGCAATACAGGCTATAAAATCATCACCAAAGTTATCGCGAACAGACTAAAAAAAATCCTTCCAAGGATCATCCCAGAGAACCAGGGGGGCTTCATTCAGGGCAGACAAATCCAGGACAACATCATCCTGGTTCAAGAGGCAATACACTCCAGCTGTCAACGGAAAGAAAAAGGTATGATAGTGAAGCTTGACCTTGCTAATGCATTTGACAGAGTACGTTTAAATTTCCTGTTTGCAGTTATGGGAAAAATGGGTTTCCACCCCCATTTGGTAAACTGGATCAAAGCTTGCATTTCGGAGCCTTGGATCGCCCCATTGGTGAACGGGAGACCGGCCAACTTCTTTCAAGCAACCAGGGGCTTAAGGCAGGGTTGCCCTCTATCCCCCCTACTTTATGTGATCCAAGCCTCGGTCCTCAGCTTCCAGCTTGTCAAAAGAATCCAGCCGCAGTCTCTTTTGGGTCTGTCTATCTCCCCCAGAGTGAAGAGACTGAATCATGCCCAGTTCGCAGATGATACCCTCCTCATGGGCCGAGCAAATCTTTCTACGGCCAGATCCTTCAAAAATGAGCTAGATGCCTTCACGGAGGCTTCCGGAAGTGAAATCATCTTGAGGAAAAGCAAGATCTACAGTTGGAACTGCCCTCCCATTGAGATGGCCAAGATCTCTAGAATCCTGAACATGGATGGGACCTCCCGGTGGGATCACATTAAATATCTCGGAATCCCTCTCGTGAAAACAGCCCCTAGGAAAAGCCTCTGGATGCCCTTGCTTGAAAAACTCAAGAGTAAGATCATGTCCTGGGGGGCCTCTTGGCTGAACAAAGCTGGTAAATTAGTCCTTATAAACTCTGTTCTAGCCTCCCTGCCTGTTTACCAAGCCTCGCTTTTATTAGCCCCTAAAGGGATAGTAAAAGAAATTGACAATCTACTGAAAATTTTCCTTTGGGAAGGGGGAAGGAATGAAGGAAGGAAAATGCATCTAGTTAGCTGGAACAAAGTCAAAGCCCCAAAATGGGAAGGAGGGCTGCAAGTAAGAGACGTGGCTACTCAGAACTTAGCCATGGGAGGAAAGATCCTCTGGAAAATGGTCAGGGGGAAAACAACTTGGAGTTCCAAAGTGTTAAGAACAAAGTACTTCTGAGGCCACAAAGAAAGGTGCCTGGACCTCCCCCCAAGGACTTTGAAAGGCTCCCCCATTCACTCTCTTTGCATTAAATCCCTAAACTTGATCTCTTCCAGCCTCACTTGGATTCCGGGTAACGGAGCCAAAATAAATTTTTGGGAGGACTCTATTCTTGGACAGCCTCCTCTCTTTGGCTCTGACGGTCTGGTAAATATTAAAAACTGGCTCCACTCAACCAGTAAATTTTCTCTTTGGGATATTTCTAGGTGGGGGCCTGATGACAGTTGGCTTGAGTGGGACCTGGGGCCTGTCCCACCTCCTCTAGATCTGGAAGCCCGCGCTCTTCTTTCTGCTCTCCAAGGCCTCTCCCCTATTTCCTCCAAGCTAAAAGACAAAATAGGTTGGGGCTCTTCCTCCGGAAAGTATTCTGCCGCTGCTGGTTATGCCGTCCTTAAAGACATTCCATGGGCTGCCCCGGATCCCAGGGTGTGGAGAAATCTGTGGCTTCACCCCTCCCTTCCCAAGATCGATTTGTTTTGCTGGACTCTTCTGCACGACAGCATCTTAACCTGGGATAATCTACTTAAAAGAGGTTGGGAGGGGCCTTCTAGATGCCCGCTCTGTGCCGGCCATGAAGAAAGCTCGTTCCACCTGTTTCTGCAATGCCCCTTTGCAATTGACCTCTGGAACATTATCCTCGATCAGCTGAACCTGATTCTCCCCTCTTCCATCAACTACTTATTCGCTCATTGGACAGACTTAGCCCCCTTCCCTCTTGCCAGTTTGAAGCTGATCAAAATGTGCTGGATGTGGATCCCCAAAATCTTCTACTGGAAAGTTTGGTTGGAAAGAAATAACAGAGTTTTTCGGGACAAAGCTGGTACTCCGGCCCAAGTTGCCACTAAAGTGAAATCCTTGATTGGGGAGCTGGTTTCCTCAAATCCTAATCTAACCAATGAAACCTCCCCTGACCATAAGGAGCACAGCTGGTTCCACCAGATCGACCCCTCCATTCTCACCAGAACCAAGAGCTCAGTTCAGCATCATGACCCTTGGGAAATTAGATTAAAAGAGCAGGAGTTCATTAAATAGAGATCTGCTCTGAATGAGCACATACTGCAGGTTGACGGGGCCTCAAAGGGAAATCCAGGGCTTGCAGGAAGTGGAGGAGTTATTATTGATGTCACCGGGAGGATCATTCTCAATTTCTCTTGGGGTTTGGGCAATAAAACAAACAATGTTGCCGAATTTCTTGCCATCTGGCAGGGCCTCACTCAGGCCAATGCACTCTCCATTAAGAAGCTCGTGATAATTAGTGACTCCCGTAACACCATCCAGGATCTCATCCTGAAGGAGCCACCAAAAAATATGGAGCTGACCCACATCTACAGGAAAGTCTCACTCAAGATAAAAGACTTTGAAGAGGTGAAATTCTTCCACGTCCTTCGGCATCTGAACATCTTAGCGGATCATGAAGCCAACTTAGGAGCCCAGTTGAACAAAGGAGAACTAAGTCTGAATGGAATCATCAGCCACGTGACCATTCCTTAGCCAGAGAGACTCTTCCCTTTTAGATCTGTACAGGATAAGCAATGAGAAACTCGTGCTTCTAATGCTCAGCATGGGAGATTTTCTTGGGAATCTCGTTCTGTACAAATTTCAGAAGTAAATCAATTAAAAATCTAAATTGGATTCTGGAACACGATCCTCTCAATACTGAGCTTGTCTTCATTGAATTTGGCTTCCAATAGACGCCCTCAAGGACGATTCCCTTCCAGCAAGGTAAATCGACTTTTCAGTAAAGGAATCTTCAGGAACTGGTTTGTCTCATTCCTTCTTCTGAAAACGCCATAGTATCGAGTCTATATCAAGCAGCGCCCCTCTATCAGCTACTCCATCTTACTCTGTTCTCTCCTGAAGGAATCGCTGAGCTACATGCAGTGTGTGATCACAGAACCTGATAGAAAGCAACGTGATGGCCTCCAGCTCGTCCACCCCTGAAGCTCGCCTCTCCCAACTCCAGGCGGATTTCAACGAGCTTAAGAAAAAGCATGACCGAATGCAGGCCATTGGCACGAGCAAGTGGGAAAGCATGAACATGGAATTAAAAGAACTGAGGGAAGAAATTTATGATGACAAGCTGAAAAACATCAAAGACTTGGCTGAGGCCATTGGAGGTATTGGACATCGGCTGAAGGAACTGGAAAAGAAGGTAGCAGATCTGACCAAAGAGAAGGGAAAGGAGCCTAAACCTGAACGCTGATTCTCAGATTTCAAGCTCTGTGTTTACATTTTTCTCTCCTTCCTGTTAACAAGCTCCTGTCTATGGCTGTCTCGATATGTATCTGCTTAGCTCTCTAGATATTTTGTAAAGGGTGCAATAGATAATTTGCAGCCTGTTTTTTTTTTGGATATTAAGAATATGATAGACTAGTTTCTGAATGTAAAGCATCTGGCAGCTGGTTTGCCAGTCGATATATAAAATAGCCTCATAACCGTTTTAGTAAAAAAAAATATCTCTACTAGTCTTAATCTTCTTGAAGGTCAGTATATAGACTCTGTAATCCTTCTATATATCGATGTATCCAATGAAGATTCCCTTCTTTCCTGAAGGATCCAACTTTGTTATCTTCTCTTTGGGAATATGTATGGAAAATGGACAACCAAATATTCTGAGATGGCTGATTTTTAGTTTCTCTCATGAGCATACTTCTTCTGAAGTCTTGTTCTATAGTACACAATGTGGTGTTCTATTCTGGATAAAAACTACTATTTTGGATTCCTTGACCCATAAATTCATATGAATATCTTAATCATGGATCATGGATTTCATTGCTTCCATTATTATCCTATTCTTTCTCTTTTCAACACCATTTTGTTGTGCATTATAGGGAGTTCTCAAATCCCTCTTAATCCGTTATTTTTTGCATAAAGATTTGAAAATTTCTGAAGTAAATTTACCACCATTATCTTATCTCAAGGTATTTATTTTCTTTCCAATATGATTCTCTACAAGGGCTTTAAATTCTTACTAAACACCTCATATTTTATCTTCAAAAAGTAAATCCAAGTTTTTTCGGATTAATCATCTATAAAATAAACATAATATGCATATCTACTTACTGAGTTGGATGACATAGATCCACATATGACTAATTGTACAATCTCCAACATCTCGTTCGATTTGTTTTCGCTGCTTGGAAATGGTTTCTTCACATTCTTCCATTGTGCATATCCTTTGCACACACCTTCATATTTTTTATGGAGCTCTGGTAGACCCATCACCCCTTTGATTATGATCGGCAATTCGTTGTAGTGTATATGTGCAAATTTCCTATGCCATATTTCACTTTGTTCCATTGTTTCATGAACCAAGGCTTTCCATGGTTGTCCCTTAAATTTGTACAAGCCTCCCTCTTTCTCTCCACTGCATCATCAAAGGTTTTAACTTTAGGACAGATAAGTACTTAGACATCAACAAATACAACTTGAAATCCTCTCGCATCAGTGCTTGATATGGACATGATATTATTCTACAATCCTAGTACATATAAAACATATTTCATCTTGGTAGAATTTTCTGAGGTCTAGATTGTAGGGTGCTTCTCCTACCCCTTTTATGGGATATCGATAGTCATCTCCAAGTTTCACCTTGTGAGGTGAGTTTACTTCTGTCATGTGGGAGAAGGAATTCTTGAACTCGGTCATGTGCTTCAAAGCACCACTATATACAAGCCAAACATTGCTACCATAAGTAATCATACTTGGAAGTGCTAAAATCAATATTATATATTCTTCATCACTGGAGGAGTCTTCTCTAGCTCTCTTCTTGATTGGTTCATCATCTTTTGTAGCATGAGCATGGAATATATTATTATTTCCTTTATTCTTGGGACAATCTCTTGCAAGATTTCAATTCTCATCGCAAGTGAAACATATGAACTATGAGTAGTCCTTCTTCTTAAATTTTCTAGTCTTATAGTGAGAATGGTATTCCTTCTTGGTATTTCCCTTCTTGGAATGATCTGTTAGGGATTGATTTTCATCTTCATCTATATTTTCTTTTCTTTCTATCAATCGATCGTATTCATGCATGCATTCCTCCCATAGCCTAATCAATTTCGTGAGCCTTCTTCTAGCACAAATTCCTTGAATGAAAGATTCCCATGGTTTTGGGAGACCATTCAAGGTAGTCTGACCACCTCTGCTTCTTCAACATTACCTCCAATTGATTCTAGTTTTTATTGGATTTGTGAGACCCTTGTGAAGTAAGCTTATATGCTTTCTAAAATCTACATATTCACACCCTTGAGTTGAGTCCTCAAGGTCATTTTCCTATTGATATTCTTTCCTTCATACAAGTTGGTCAAAGCATCAAACATATCCTTAGGATTCTTCAAGCAGGATACATGTGGGATCAAATGATCATTTATGGAACTATAAATAATCCTCTTAAATTTGACCAAGTTCTTCTTATGTTTAGATTTTTCTTGATCTCCCTCTGGATCTGCAACTTCTCCTTTAACATAGTTTTCTAAATCATGTTCTTCTAGTGTAAGACACATTCTATACTTCCATGCCCAGAAGTTCTCATCTCCTTCAAGATTGTCCTCAATCTTGGTATTGTTTGTCATATTGACAAAATGAGAACCTCAAATGGAAATAGAGATAATAGAACTTACCAATAAGGGTTCTTAAACAAAATGCTTGCTTCAATGCCTTTCTGGAAAACTGCTTCTGGTTGAACTATGGTTTAACAAAGAAAACCCTAATTTTTGAACTTTTGTAAGTTGAAAATATGATTGGAGAGATAGATGTGCCTCCTCAGGAAAAGTTGACCAATGTACTCCATTTCCCAAATCTCTAGATAGAAGTACATAAAATTTGATGCCTTAGTTTTCCTGATAGTAATGTTAGTTCAAAAATTGAAAATCCATAGAACTGGAAACAACCTCCATAGAAAGATGCACCCTCCTAGGGAGATTTAAATAGACCTCCTTTTTCAGTTGATATATAATGGGAAGTGCTTGGAATTAGTTTCCAACTTTCATCAATTTCAACTGCACAAAGACTTCTTTCAGGACAGATCCGATACCATGTTAGAATTTTAATGGTTATACTATATCTTCAAACAATTAGCATTATTTAACCATAACCATAAGCAATATGATCACTAAAAGAAATACAAGTATAACAACAAAAAATAACACAAAATATTTCCTCTGGGAAACAACAAGGGAGAAAACCCAACAAGTTCTTTAGTATACATTATGTCACCAAGTGCAATGCAAAACCAAGAATGCAAAACCAAGATAAGATAAACTCCAAAGACAAAGGTAACTTCTTCTTCTCTCCAATGAACCTATTATTCTCAGTCATGTGCACTTGCTTGAGTGAGTTATGTGTCCAAATGAGTGGTGTTCCCTCTCTATTTATATGCATCATGTGAGTGACCTATTTCCCTAACTGGGCCGACTTGTTACTCTTACAAGCCCAACTAGTCTAGGGAGACTCAAAATAACATTTATTTAAAATTTATTTTTGGTACTATTGACCCAACTTACAATAGAATGTTTACATTGATTCTTTCAAGAATTTTACATGGCCAAGTACATCAATAAAATCTTCGGAAGGAGGTACAACAATAATACAATAAAAGTACAACAAGAATATCTTATAAAGTTACACAAACTTCAACACCATGGACTTTGAAGAAAGATTATCTTAATTTGGAAAAGGAAGTTATACTGGGTGTGAAGGCACCTTATTTTTGTGTGTCTACTCTACGATGCTACTTTACTGCAGACAAAAGTTTCCAGGTTTGAAATCACATGACCATCTAAACCTTCTAAGGGTACGCATAATGTCAAAAATTTGTTTTTACTTTTTAATATATCTTTTACCACACAAGTTAAAATGCAATTAACTTTTTGTGTTTGCTTTGTAGTGTCATTATACATTGTTCATGAATGGGTGTGTGAACCACGACTTTCCCAATGACCTATAGTGTTCCATATCTAAACTATATGCATTTTTACACTGGATCACATAAAAGGAGACTTACATCGCTAGCATTCCATGGTGGCATCAAGAGACAACTAAGATTATTTGTATGTTTAAGAAGCAACTACTGAGTTTCATGGACTTACAAGCTCATCTTCTAATTACCTAGTCAATGAGGTTGAGTTATTCGGGGTGGTCTCATGTCACTGGATGTTCTTCTTGGATAGGTTCATGAAAAAAGTGAATGGATTTTTTCAATAAAGGGAAAACGACAAGGGGTTTATGGTAGAGGGGTACATAGTATATGATTTGTTCTATCATTCAAGTGAGTACATCAAGCAAATCAACCAAACTCCAGGCGTAGTGATTTGGGATGATGAACATGATGAGGACAAAAGGGAAGGGGAGGTACTAGAAGCTAATGGAAAAATTTGCATGATAAAGAGTAAGTCACTTATCTTTCAATATTCAAATTTCCACATAGTAACTATTGAAAACAAACTTCAAAATCTATATTTGATCCCATATGTACTGAATGTAGTTTTGTTTTCCATGAATACAACAACGAATTCAAAAATTTATGCAATCAATAAATTCATTCTTTACAAAATGGAGGAAACACAGTCATGGGTCGCATTGTATGAAGACAAGAGGAGTAAATGGGACATTGACATAAAAGAGTTCATTCGGTTGCACAGTAGAAGCATGTATTTTCTAGATAATTTAAAATAAAAATGCCAATGATTTGTACAAGTAGTTTGGTTGTAGACAAAGTCAAATAGAAATATGGTGCATCCAGTCGTTACCCACCTGAAGAGGAGGATGCGTTAAAAATTGGTAATAGGTGCAACAACTCTGTGATAAAATATTTATGCACATTTCTGACTTTATAATACAACTTTGAACTATAAAATCCATCTTTAATATTTTAATGATTGGTTTATTAGGCATATGACACCATAAATTGTTAACTTTTCTTATAGGTTCATTCGTTCCCATATATGTGGGATTATGGACATCAGTTTCGAACCAAGGATACTAATGATGGATGTCTTACACAAGATAGTGGAGTGGAATTCTAGTTCGACCAATCTAGTTGTGCTAGGAACCATGATAGAAACCTAATAGGAGGGATGTTGGGATATGTCACAAATATACAAGAGATAATTCAAGTGAACTTCTCATCTTTCCAATGTGTTTTTTTTAGGTGTAAATGGTAGAAATGGAAAGTTGCTTATTGGATACAATGTTGAAACAATTTGAGTTGGTTAACAACCAATATGATGAGAAATGTGTTTCATGTCTATCAACTAATTTGTGATTGTAAGAATGATTGTATGTCATTCTCCATAGTTACAGTTGATATTGGTAGCTTTCCATTTAGTTCATAATTACAGTGTGGGTTATATCGTTTAATTTATTTTATTGTTTCAATTGGTTCAGAATCAACGAATTAGAGTACGAATTATTATTGATGTTAATCATATTTATTGTTGTCATAATTTCATCTACTCTAATTTCAATAATAGGGTTAATTCAATGATTATATTATACTTAGACACTTATATTTTATATTTTAGATGCTTAGATATGTAGATAGTGTACTGAAGGTAGAAAAACGTATGGCCAGATTAATAAAATATGTATATCCTTTAAATTTTATATGATATAATAAATTAAAAAGAAAATAAAACCAATATTTTTTTAAATCTTATATTTGGAATATGCATATTCATATCGATATGTATTTCAAATTTCATTGTTGATGGGTTATTCCATTTTTTACCTTTGTTAGCATGTATCTTCGAAACGTGATTCAACTCCCTTTTATCATCTTCTCCAATCACATTTTATGGAAAAGTACATAATTGTCAATATTGTAAATAATTGCAATTCTTTGAACTCTAGCTAGATTTGAGCATCCACAAACAAATCATGGTAATTATACATCATTTTTAGAGGGTATAAAATGTGTTCCATCAATGTGTTTTAATGTTGTATTATATAATGAAAATCATGATAAATAATAATAACTTTTCATAATGCAACTTTTGGGTTTACAATTGAGAGAAAAGGTTGCTCTTTTAATTAAGTATTTGTCTTTCTTCCTAGATTTACATTTTTATGTTGATAGGTCATATTGATGTTCATATTCGTATATTATAATAATATTACATGGTAATACTTGACTTTTTGTTATGATGTTTGGTTAGACTTGTAAAAAATGATTAATTTATGTTTATCATTTGAATAATTAAGTTATATACAACATTATATGATGAAGAGTTAATTTATTTATTAAAAATAATTATATATTATTTCCTAATGCTCAACATAAAGTTGCAACAAAATAAATATATTATTATGTAAGTGTAATATTATGATAACTTTACTACATTATTAAGAAAATTACAATAAATTATAACATCCATAGATACTATATAAGAACAATATGAACACCAAATTAATACACA
>LPNX011003555.1:206376-221714 GCA_001517045.1 Pseudotsuga menziesii
TCCATTATCAATACAAGATTCATAAAAATATTTAATTCAATGATATTTTTAATTCAATTATATTATGTAAAAATAATTTTTTGTACATATCTTAAGTTAATTAACGAAACATTAATTTTCAACATTTTCAATGACCATTACTCCAATCCATATTTTCACATTTATGATTAACTGACAACCAAACATACTTTCAAAATTATTTTCTAACCAATATATCAACCTATATATGCAAACCATACTTCGAAAAGTCTACGAAATTTAGGTTGAAATTATTTAATATGAAAAACGATGGAAGGGATGCTATAATTTTGACCAAAATTAAAAACCAAATAACTTTCTTTACAAAGGTCGAATGCTTTGAAAACTTGTTAGTTCATACATCAACTTTTTTTATATCATAATTTATAATGCAAATTGTGATGTTTTTCTCGACTAAATTAATAGTTAGTGAATTAAATACCCACATCATTTTGAATAGTATTTTCACAACATAAACATACCATTATTACCATTGTCAGCATATAACAAACATAAAAATAAACACCATCATACCATCATTAACATAAAACCAAAAAGAAGCATGAACATACCATCATAAACTTTACGTTACATATTTAGCTGACATATACATCTAACAGATTAAACATCACCTAACACACATATCTAATAATAAATGTAAACATAAATGTTCCATGATCATCATTTTCACCACATAAACATAAACATGCCATCATCATGATAATTTTCACCATCTAACAAACATAAAACACATCACCATCAACATATTAATAAACATCAACATCAACATTATAAACATGAAAATGCAGTATATATATAGATATAAACATATATAACATCAAAGTGATGATACAATACGCAAAATATAATATATATCGAGTCTAATAACCACTATGAATCACTGTCTCTCCGACCAGAGCCAAAGGAATCATCACCTCCACCAATAGGGCCATAGGCAATATCAACACCTTTGCCAGCAAAGCCAGAAGCATTGAAACCTCCACCAATAGAGATAAATGCATCAATACATGTTCCAGTAAATAAATGATCTCAAACTAGAGAAGCATGGATAACTCCATTAAGTTGAATCGTATGAACCCCTCTGAGAAACTCTATAATAGAGACGGTTGGAGTAGGAAATGGTGGATGGTCGTGTAAAATAGTTGGATTGACAAATTGGTCGAGTATGATTATAGGATATGATGAATTAGGACCAGGAGGAAGTTCAAGTAGGAGTAGAGGACTAGATGATGAAGGTTGTGATGGAGGTGGAGGAGGAGGTGGATGAGATGTCGAAGGTGGAGGAGGAGGAGACGGTGGCCGATGAGAAGGTGTAGTGGATATGGAGGTTGTTCCACCAGTCAAAGAAGCTGGCGAAGAAGGAGGAGGACTAGGAAACCGAGGAACTTTGCTCTCATCAAATGATGAACTGCCATCACTCATGGCATCTAAAAGAATGTAAGCACCAACACTATGTTGCATCAAGCTCGTCATATCAGGATGAAGCAACCTCCATAGCTCACCATAGCAGTCCTGCCTTTGAATATCCCAAAATGAAACAGGATGAACTCCTCGATCTACTAATAACTTGTCAAATATAATTTTAGGGGCGATTTATAGCGCATGGATGATTTTAGGGGGGGTCACAACAAATGTATGGGTGAATTGTTAATATTAAAACTTTTTTCATTAATTAATAAATTAGTCCATTATTTATTTATCAGACAATGGTCTAATGTTAGATAGCCAGCCTCACGTGCGAAGGAGAAATTTGAAAATTTAATTTTAGCCATGTGAAAGATGGACAAAATGGTGAGTTCGCCCCTGAAATTCCAATAATGGAGGCCAAGGTCAGTGGTTTCATCCTATTTTTCATTATTGGAGGCATGAGTGTTAGTTTTTGTAATCTAATTAACTTGATTAGGACCTTTATCTGAAAGAATAACAAGTACAACAAGATACACAAGATAAAGTAGATACACAAGACACAAATATTTTCACCGGGGAAACCATAAAGGAGAAAACCTTGTTTTCAACCTTGTATCATTTCTACATAGGTCTTATATCAGAATTTATATCATCTCACAAAATTTGGACTCATGAGATTGATAACATTCCAATAAAGATCGTAACAACAATGTATATGCTAAACATAATTCCAAGTCCATCAATACAGATTGTAATAAAACATAATCTGATTTTATAAAAGCATGTGATAATTAAATAATCATGCATCCCAGCATTCATATCTCATGAATCAATCATGCAGCCCAACATTCATATCTCATGAATCAATCATGCATCTCTATATTTATAAAACAAGCATGCAACTCTATATTCATATCTTTATGAAATAATCATGCATCCTTTATATTCATAATCATGCATGCTCTATATTCATATTTTATAAAATAATCATGCATGCTCTATATTCATATTTTATAAAATAATCATGCATGCTCTATATTCATATCTTATGAACAATCATGCATACTCTATATTCATATTTTACAAAATAATCACGCATGATCTATATTCATATCTTATGAACAATCATGCATCCTCTATATGACTGTAATGAAACCATTTAAAAGCATATAGATCTAAGTAGCATATAATAAAAAATTTGGGTACTTATCTTTTTATTGTTTTGCATGCTCCCTGTTGATCTCTGTTTCCCTGTCGAGATTATTGTAGTCCCTCGGTCTTGATCTCTTTGCAAATTTGAGTGAATGCAGGAGGTAGCAAATCTCTACATGGAGAAACTAGATCCCATGCAACCCGAAGCGAATGTTCTTCTTTCAAAGAAAACTTCTTCCAATGATCATCCTCTTCTTTGGATGATATCTCAACTCTATGAGCCTCTCATTATACACAAGAACCAATGAATAATGATAATATCCAACTTACAACTCTTGGGGTTGTTCCATCAATTAGTCCACTTTGAGAAAATGGCCATAACATGAATTCTGAGAATTTCATATTCAAATACCTGATCGTATCTCTCACACAATTGCGGATTTTTGAAAAATTCTTACAATTAGGCCAAAATCCCCCAATTTCAGAATTGGGTTTTCAACATTTTTGTCTGATTCCACACGGATTGATCAAAACGTCTCCATGAAATTTGTCTCCTGAAACGTGACGAAAATAGTGCATGTTGACTTGCTCTTTAATTCGCCCTACATAAAGAGTCCTCACTCACTAAGGTCAAGTAAACATCTAGATCATTATCCTCAAGAATAATTTACACTCTTGCCTTCAATTTGGAAGTATCTTCAAATTGGTCTTTCGGTTGGATGGAGATCGATGCCATGGCTTCAAGCTCTTTGCTCAATACTCCTCAAGATCGCATAGGCTATAGTTGCTTGCGCAAACTAAGCTCTTGCATGCCCTTGCTCCGATACCATGTTAGTGATTGAGAAAAATATGAATAAACTTGAACTTTAAAAGTTTAATTCATTATAACAATGCATATAAATCTCATCAATAATCCAAAGACATAAATCAAACCATAGAACACAAGATATACCCTGGGAAAACCTCTACTGATTCACAGGATAAAAAACCCAGCAAACGATCTTAGAGTATGATACATTATTATCAGAGAATGATTACAACACAATAGCATATTGCTTTCACATAGAGCACCAGAGAGTGGAGATCGAATGGAACACCGTATCTAACTTTCCAAGTGCATATCACTTTACTAACAAGTCAAATTCGGTTTTACAACAAAAATAGAATGGTTGCATGTATCAGCAACTTGTTAACACGTTGAACACCGATTCATCTTCAATCATGCACCCCCATGATCTGGTTCCAAGCTGACACTCCATAATTATCTCCCATAAGAAGATATGTGCCTTCCATTACTGAGTTGTTAACTAAGCTGAATTGAATGAAACTACGTGCAACTGAATGTAACTGAGTGTAACTAAACTAAACTGAATGTAACTGAACATAACTGAACTAAACTGAATGTAACTGATTTGAACTGAATGTAACTAAACAAAACTGAATGTATTTGAACAGTAACTAAATGTAGCCGAACAGAACTAGTGCTTCTCCATCAGTGTTTATTTCCAGCAATTACTTGTATAAATTAAGGAGTTGATTCCTTAATTAACTAAACTTGTTTACCATGACTAATACTCAATTGATATCTAATCAATTCGAGTTTACTTGGTGGAAACATATGAAATTCAAGTTCTATCTCTTTCTCTATGCTTATATTAAATATCTCTGCATGGTCCATATGTGTTTTCATTAAATAATCATTTTTATCATATCATACTCATAAGATCGTTTCCAAACCTATGATCGTATGTATTGCCCTGGGCCATATAGTCACATGCTAAAGTAAATCACTCTAGGGGTAGCTAATCCCTAAAGGAAACTTTAGCACCTATTGACCATGACTAGCAATACATCACATAGTATATCTACTTTATATAGTAAAGTACACCACCTCACAATATGAGGATATTTGTAGGACTACACAAGCCTACTGTCCACCTCAATCATATGAGGACATTCATAGGGATACACAAGCCTACTGCATCACCACCTCAACCATATGAGGATATTCGTAGGGCTACACAATCCTACTGTCCACCTCAACCATATGAGGATATTCGTAGGGATACACAATCCTACTACATCACCACCTCAACCATATAAGGATATTCGTAGGGCTACACAAGCCTACTATACACCTCAATCATATGAGGATATTCGTAGGGATACACAAGCCTAATGCATCACCACCTCAACCATATGAGGATATTCATAGGGCTACACAAGCCTATTGTCCACCTCAACGATATGAGGATATTCATAGGGCTACACAAGCCTACTAGCCACCTCAACCATATGAGGATATTCATAGGACTACATAAGCCTACTGCATCACCACCTCAATCAGATGAGGATATTTGTAGGACTACACAAGTCTACTGTCTTGCTATTACTTACAAGACTAGAGAATGACTCCTGATGCTGTAATCTCAACAATGATAAGGTAAGGGTTTTGACGTGTTCTTTATCCTTAATGTGTTTGTCTGTTTCCTTAAATTCTATTTCATTCTATTAATATACAAGAGATACAACCAATAGTAAATAACTACTTTTAGACTATCATCCAAACTAGGAGACAACCTTCTACATAAAACACAAATGCTTCTTAGCAATGTAGAAAAATAGAAGAAAAATCACGTAGAATAAATTAGGCTTTTTGTGGCCCTTCTTCCTATAATTTCAGCATGATGAAACCCTAGGTCAAGAAATTTTAATTTTTCAAACCCTAATTGTTCATCTATCTTTCAAAACTAAATTTTCTGATTTATATACTTGTAAATATTATTCTTAGGTTATTTTTGTTTCTCTTAGGTTTTAAACTTAATTTTTATGTGTTTTTGTAACTTTTATTTTATCAAAAAAGAAAGCGCTAAAAAAAGAATTTCTATATAAAACCCTAAAAACACAGACCTGTTGCTCCCACAATCTGAGCCCTCTCCTTTATCAAACACAAGTTTGCAATATGTATTGGAGACCTCGTATGCCCTAGCTACCTTCTCTGCACACTCAAAACAGAAAACAAGTTAGTATTTCAAACTATTTAGATGGTGATGTATTTTGTATAAATATCTTATTGATTTGATTAGTTTTCTTCCTTGTTCGCATTAGTTTTATGGGTAAATGTAAGTCTGATTTTTTATTGAGATCTGGAACCTTACATCTCTTGATGGACTGTGATATAACTCTGACATTATTTTACTGAGTATTGTTTTGGATTTTCTTAGTACTAATTATTGCTATTGAGAGCTAGGTGATGGTAAGGGACTTGATGATTTTATATTTCAGAGCTTACATACAGGATCGAGTGAATGATAATAACATTATGGTTAGCTTGGCACTAAATTTTCATTAAGTTAGTATTTTATATCTATGATATCACATACACAGATCTGGAAATCATATGCTAAATGGCACTTTAAATTATCAACACCGGTTATTGGTTGCACTATTTTACATGTTCCGATTACTGTGATGATAAAATTTCAGTTGTTGCATGGCACATATGTGTACCATAAATTCATATGTCTATATATTCAAAGGTAGCAGATAAAGTGGTGTTATTACATGAGGAGTGTCTCCAAGGAAATTATGATATGGTTTCTAAACTACAAATTGCATGCTCAACTGTGCAACCTACTTCTCAATGCCAAAAGGTAATTTATGATGATTTTTTTGTTACATGAAATCAATCCTAGTAATAGAATAGAAATAAGTTGTCAATTATTTGTTTACTAACATGTCTCTTTCCCATCATGTGCTTAGGGGACTGTTTTAACTTATGGGCATATTTGATACTAACTTGACCAATTTTGGCCATGCTTGAGGTGGTTGCATAAGAAGGATAAAATTTTCATATTCACCTCTTCCAATAATGAGCAACATCAAAACAACTTACTACCAGTTGGCACTACAAAGATCCTACGTAGAGTTTCCAGGTGAAGAACTACTCTTTTTCCCTAGGGGTTGAGTTATTTTTTTATCATTTATTTATTTTTCAATAAAGACAAATTCAATGCATCGTGCGTTTTTTGTAGTATGATGAATTATCACTAGTACCTCTTCACACGTAGTAGAGCAAGTGATGATATTTTACGAGGAGTGTCTCCAAGGAAATTTTGATATGGTTTCTAAACTACAAATTGCATGCTCAACTTTGCAACTTGCTTCTGATCAATGCCAAAAGGTGATCTATGATGAATTTTTTGTACGCATAGTAAAATAATAGAAATAAGTTGTCAATTTTTTGTTGATTAAAATGTCTCTTTCCTATCATGTGCTCATGGGAATAAGAAGGATCATTTTTTCATTTTCATGTCTTCCGAAAATTGCGGGATTGACCTTCTCTGGCTTCATTTACACCTGTGGGTTTCCTCAATCTTCAAAGCTCGAGATCCCTTCATCTTCAGAACATGGGCTTCCTTTACTTCTGACTTGTGGGATTCTTTAAGCTTCTGCGGGTATCTATAGGCCTCTACGGGCTTCTTCCAAGATCTGTGGGTATCCTTCCAAGCCCTTGTGGGCTCTTTAAGCCCCAGTGTGATTAACCTGATTTCAAATCACAATAAGTTGATCTAAGCCCAGTGGTGCCTATGTCTTTTATCGATGGTATTTTTATAGATGTACCCCCCTACCTTATCATAGAAATCAACTCTCAGTGGTGCCTAGAATACCATTTAATTAATGTTTATATGATCCCTGTGGTGGTTACAACATATTTTATCAATGGTAATTTTATAGATGTACCCTCTTACCTTGTCATAGAATCCACTCTAAGAGGTGCCACTTTAGCCTCTAATTATGTATTTTAGCCAATTATTATGAATTTGTGCATCCTAATCGGAAAACAGTTTTTTAGGCAATAATTAGGGTGCTTAGGGGCACTTTGGGTACTTTTGGGCACTTTTTAAATCATTATGCCTTATTTTTTAGAGTCAATTAACACTTTCTGACCTCCCCCCCTGAACTTCCCATTTATTTATTTTCCTTTTACTTCAATATGTTTTTTCCCATATCTTACTTTCCCCATATATTTCTTTTCTATAAATCACCTTTCCTCTGTTATATTTTGTCCATTTCTTTGTCTTTAAAATATAGTATGTATTTGTTCAGAAGCACTTATTGAAGATCCAAAACAGTGGAAAGGAAGGTGCCTTTCCACGGTTTTTAAATTTTTTTTGAAACCTTCAGGTTTCCTCTCAATATCGACCAACTTTCGTCGTGGGTACTGCAAAACCGTTGAAACTCGAGGTGGCTTTCTAGGAATACCGTCGCTCTAGAGACGCAGTTTCGTGGAACAATTACCATTCAGCTTGCAGATTTCGTCGAAAGTGTTTGATTTTCCACGGTTTTGCATGGAAGAAATTTATGTTCAAATTCCAGAATTCGTCGATAGAGTGACCAAATTTCGTTAAATAGGGTCAACAGTTTTACATGGAAACTAAATTTTGTCTAGAAATTTTTTGCCATATTTTCATTGTTCTAGGGACAACAAATTGGTCGATAAAGCGACAAATGCGTGGAAGAATTTTATGTTCAAATTCTAGAATTCGTCGATAGAGAGACAAATGATCATCGAACTTTTTCCATGGTTTATCTTGGAACCTAGATTTTGTGTAGCATCTTTTGGCCATATTTTTGTCGTTATAGGGACAAAAACTATGTCGATAGAGCGACAAAACATAGAAAATAAATTCTAAGAAATCAATTCCAAGGCCACTGTATAGAAGACACTTGGTATCCAGTTTTCATCTCTATATCGACGGCTTATCAAGTTCATCGATATATCTATGCAAAAAGTGCCATGAAACATCGCAATCATTATTGTTGCAAGTGAGGCGATAAAACGTGGGAATAGCAACGAAAAACCAACGCAATTTTGATATTATGTATTAGTGTGTGATAATTTGTTGATACAGTCCCTATCTATGGATTATGCAAGTATTTTTTTGCTAGATCAATCAATCATATGTAACATTAATACATTGTTGAAACAATTAGTTAATTAAAGTGTGTGAATACTGCATTACTAAAACAATTGATTACTTGGCATGTGTGATCTCTCCTAGAGTATGCAAGTGATTTATTGATAATTAGAAGTGTTGAAAAGATATTTAGTCATCTGTAGCATTAATACATCGCTGAAATATTAGGAGATGGCCCACCATCTATAGCATTAGTTTTTTAAGGCAACTCTGTTAGGAGGTAAGGGCCCACCTTCTCATAGAGCTCACCTAGTTCAATTAGATGTAGAATATCATAATTCTTTTGGTGTGATAATTTGTCAATATAGTTTCTGTCTTTGGATTATGTGAGTAGTGTGTTGATGGATCAATTAGTTATATATAGCATTAATACATTGTTGAAACAGTTAATTAATTAAATTGTGTGAATATTGCATTACTGAAATAATTGATTACTTGGAATTTGTGATCTCTCTTAGGGTATGCAAGTGATTTCTTGATAATTAGAAGTGATAAAACAAATTTACTTTCTTTTTGAATTGATATCACAGCTTGAATTCATTATGATTAATTACTATTGAAACATATCTAGATGAATGTCTACTTGCAGTTCATGGTTAAGTAGAATTGAGAATTCTGGAGTTTGGATGTTGTTCCAGCAGCATAGAACAGATATTTCATTCTTGCATGAGTGGTGATTGGATTTAACTTCCTGAAAAAGTAATATAGGATTTAAATCCTTGCAAAAGTAATATAGATGCTTTATCTTTATGAACAATTCTATATTTCCATTCTTGATAGAGTGATTTCCTTTTTCCGGAGTGATCTATTCTTGAAGATTGAATTAGCAGTTAGAATTAATATGATCAAGTGAGAAATAAGTTACATAACAGTTTAAGCAATTAGGTTGTTCAATTTAGAATTGGTTGATTTGGGTGATTGTATGAGAATTATTGTAAAAAGAATTGAAATAATATGAAGAGAAACCTATTAGAAGGAAAAGTGAAAGCATAATGAATTTGTATTTCTTAGGAATGAAAGAGATGGTGAGTATTCTTGGAAAAATATTATCCAATTTTTTACAATATTTTATAAATTAGTGAAATATTTGCCAGTTTTTACATTTTTTTATAATGCAATGAAATATTCGCCAAGATTTTACAATATATTTTAACTTAGTGAAATATTTTACAATATTTTATAGCATTATATAATAAAATGAAATATTCACCAAAAAAATTATATATAAATATTATATTATTGATAAAATTGCCTTCAAATTTTCCTATATATCAGGGAGATTCACCCAATATTTATACATATAAATATAGGGGGTTCTTAAAATCATCCATGTAACTTGGACAACCTATCCATGATGTCTTTTTGAAACCTCTACTCTAGCCTAGGTCAAATGCTAGGTCTAGCTAGATGAGGAACCATGGGATGATCATGCATCTCCATGTCCTCATACTCATCCTACGGTGGAGGAGGCCCCACATTGCCATCAAATGTGTCAATAGATGTAAAATATATAGTACACAATAACAATTAGACATTTTCATTAAACATGAATTTAAGGATAACAATTTAAAATATATTAATCTCCATTAAGTATAAAGAGAATAAAATGAAACTATATTAATTTAAACATAATTATAAATTTACCTCTATCATCAAGTGGCTCATCCTGAGTGAATAAAATGTTGGCTCGCCCTCTCCAATCCAAACCCACATATGGATATGTAACCATATCTAATCGAGGTTGGTCCTTGCCGCCTAGCATGTCAAACTCATCCGCGATAATCCTCATAGTAAAGTCTGTTGCCCCTTCTTGGGCATCATCTTCCCCAACATGTGTGTACACACATATGTCATCAACCTAGGATGGCATTGGTCAAAATATATCCTAGTGGATGGAAAACTCTCAAAAAAATAAAAAACAACTCTCAATCGAAAGGGAATTTCACCCTCCTGCTAATAGATGCTTGACATCGACTAAGAGAATAACCAAAATGCCATAAAAAATAGAAGACCACCTAATGCATCTAGGTGCTTGTACTAAAGAATCAACATAATATAATAAAAGGAAGCTAATGCGTTGCACTTACTAGTGTGATGCACGATGGTTGTCACCAACAAATAGATGAACCTCACATCCTCTCTACCAAAATCAGCAATGGAAAGCTTCCCATTGCTAACCTAAATCTGAGTAGGGTCAAGGATGTTGGGATAAATGTATCTATGAACATAGAATAGTTGAGTCATTGATACAAATCCATCTGGGACCTCAAGGAACTGAGAAAATTCCTCACCTCTCCTAGAGAGCCCGATATTAAAATATATGTCCTCCTCAGTGGGTTGGCACCACTCATCGAGACCAACTTGAAACGACTGCGTATGATGATCCCAACGTGTGATTAACTGGGTGAGGAACGTACTATTCCCCTTGACTGATGTTTCCTCCTCAAATAACTTGAGGAGGCTGAAAACTCTCAAGA
The DNA here is from genome assembly GCA_001517045.1 of Pseudotsuga menziesii. NCBI lineage: Eukaryota > Viridiplantae > Streptophyta > Pinopsida > Pinales > Pinaceae > Pseudotsuga > Pseudotsuga menziesii. The sequence goes on from LPNX011003555.1 coordinate 217,433, forward strand.
GGTGTCTGGTTTGAGGAGTAATGAAACGAGGGTATAAATATCTCTCCCTCTCCTAGTCTCCCACTCTCTACGGAAATTATATTGATCTACCTGTGCTTCACGCTACTACCTAGCCTTGCGGCAATCACATCTCTGTTTCACATATAACATAAATTAGTCTCATAAGCATACATATAAAAGATTATATGAGAATTATATCTACCAGAATCAAATATTAATTTTTTTAAAATAAAAAAATGATGTTCCAATATCTAAATGCACCACAAATGGTGCGCTTATATACAAATGACACCGCACAATGATGCGTTCAAATATGTATTGTGCACCGCTATTATATTTCTATATACTAAAATTAATTTCAATGGTGTGCCAAATACTCAAACAACAGTATTTTTTATAAATTTGTTTCAAGGTGCACATAAAGCTCATTAGCGCATCGGTGCACTCGCCTAAACTAGGAGCACCGTTAAACTTTGCTTTCATACATTTTCAAAAAAAAAAATGTAAATGTCAGTGCATTTATTTCAAATATACACACCATAAACAATGTGCTTACAACGATATAAATGCAATGTCGTTTATTAAATCAACTAATTTTTATTGAGATAAATTCATGGTGCGCCTATGGCACGTGAGAGCACCGGGTACCAGTGCACTAACATGCCAAAGAGCACCATTAAATTAAGTTTTTTTGTCTTTCAAAATTTATATTTTTAGATGTTTGTGCATTTAGATAGCATCAACGCACCATTAACAACGCATTTACGCGATCTAAGAGCATTGTTCTTTATGAAATTTTAATGTTTTTATGAGAACGTGTTAACGGTGCGTCTAATGGACATCATAACACTAAAAAATGATGCACTTACGTGACATAAGCACATCGTAATTAAATTTTTTATTTCATTTTTTTATATTTGTTTATAGGCGCATTTCATGCACTTAAGTGCATCGGATTACCAATGCTCTTTAGTGCCCAACGCACCGGTAAGTAGTTGAATGTTTCTAAGATAATTTTTCATGATGGAGTGGTGTGTTCAAGTCATTTGGTTTGCACCACAAGCAGTGTGCCCTGTAAAATTTTACAAGGTGCATTGTTAAGCAATGTGAGTCAAATGACTCGAACATGCCGCACATTTTTTTTTAAATAGATAGTTTCAAGCTCAATTTTAAAAAATAATTTGCTAAAATTTTAAAATATGAAGTAAGAATAATTTTACTTGTTAAACAACCCGTCAAGGAGGCATATTGGCGATGTATGGAAAATTTGATTTTTTTCCCACTGTTTGGAAAAATTCAAACTACAATCAACAACCAATAGGAGTGAGGAATTTGTCCACATGGACCATGCATGTGAGGGTGTATAGGTGGGTGAATTTCAACACCAGTGCAAATGATCTCAAACACACTAAAGAGGGTGAAAATGAGTTGATTGACGTAGATTTTTTTATTAGTAAACCATGTTTCGGTGTGCTCGATAGTCGGGTGCATCAGTACAAGTAGGTGTTAAAATAAAATAATTTTTAATAAAATAAAATAAATAGTTTCCATTGTGTTTTGTTTGTTCACATGCACCTATGCGTGTAGTGTCAGTTAGTGCACCAGTATTAGTTTTTAAAAGGTTGGCCATTAATAAAATTATAATTTTTTTTATATAATAAAAAAAATTGTTGATGCGTTTGTGTATACGACATGCACTGGGGCGTTTAACAACTAAAGCACCATTTATATGCTTTATAAAAAAAATTGTGAATTTAAAAAATATATACAGTTCAGTGTGTTAGTGTTGATGAGACACACCGATGTAGCTATTGTTATTTCATGCACTGAGATGAGGTTTCTATCTAAAAGTTGACATGTTTTTTAATAAAATTATATATATTTTTTAATTTTTTTTTTAAAGATTATACAGTGCGTTCGTTTCTACTACCCGCACCAGGGAATTTTGGTATTGGGAAATGCACCGCTCTTGTTCTGAGAAATTATTTTGTTTTGACAAGATGTTTTCTAGTCATGCTGTGACAAGCTAGGAAACAAATCGATGCACATTACTGACAAACAAACTAGTGAGTTTAATCTACTAAATGCATCGAATAAAAACTTTTGCTTAAACCTCCAGTCGCTTGCCTCCGCTAGTGACCTTCTCTATAAACAGATATTTGGGCTCTTTTGGGAGGATCATACATTATAAATTCCATTAAAGGGCCTTTTCCTTGTATTTTTTGCATGAAATTGTGTTCTATAGATTCTTCTATTGACCCTTATGTAATCTCAACAAATTTGGGCACACTCTCAAAGCCATTTATTAGGAAGGATTTCAATCATCCTTGTGATAATGATTATGAAGGATGGTACCAAGACATATACACATTAGTGTCACATAAGTTGGAATTACCCCATGCCTCGTATGATCATCTCCATTATTTTTGAAATGAATGCCCATGTACTTCTTAAATAAGGGGGGAGATCCAAAATCCTGTTTATATTTTTTCCTTCGTTCTCATCTCTCTCAAGTGTGGTCCATGTTGTACAGGATAATGCACCTAATAACCTTAGGTCTGGGGTTACCAACATACTCAGTTACTTGCAGACAATTTGACTTCTAAAGTGAAGAATAGGAAATAGGAAGTTAGAAGGACTTACTTGGTTAAACGAAGGTCGATCCTTGCTTAGCTTCTTCCTCTCTGCTCCACTCCAAAAGTCTCCAGGATAGTTCCTCTTTCACCTGTCAAAGGACACTCTTCCAGATACAAGATGATTCATATATGTATAAGCAGTTCAGATAAATCACATATAATACTTAGATGTAAACATTTATCAAACTACAAGATATGAAACACATATGGAAGAAGTAATCTCTTTATTATCAACAATGGAAAGAGTTCAGGTTACAACCCAATGTCTGAGACAAGGACTCCTCTATCACCAAAGGATTCTGAGTTCCACTACTCCAAATATTTCTGTAGACAATCCACCAGCATAACTTTGCTCTTCAAATGTTACTACTAACACCCTCCCCAAGGCCTGTATTTATATGGGTGAAATAAGGTAGTTCTCGAAGGTTAGGGAGGTTATAGCAGTTAAGGAGATTAAGGCAAATGGCTTAACTAATCTCCCATTAGTGCGTGGTTTTATATTTTAATGTTGAGAGATGCATTCGCGGGTCTGTAGTAGAGCAACCCGCGAATGATTCGCGACTATGCATAAGAGCAACCCGCGAATACAAGGATTCGCGAATTGCTGTATAGGAGACTCGCGAGTGATGCGCGAGTTGTCGGTATAGAGAGTCGTGAATACAACTCAACATAGGTAAAGTGGCAAAGTAAACAGCTGGGTGCATAGGGAATGTACTTCATCATAAGCCAAGGTATAATAAATATGGGAAAACCTCTATCCATAAGTGTCCTTTTGTGTGCCAACCTGAGGGAAGTCAGCACTCGGATGGAGAGGTGCCATTCAGGTGTATAACAGATGCCCCCTAATGTGTGAGGTCAGAGGGGAACGATGGCCGAAATACATTATAATATTTAACTATGGAGAAACTCAGAAATCCAGTGGAGCAGAAGGAGTACTTGAAAAAAATACATAATAATGTCATATACAAAGTTACATCTGAGGATGCTATGTTCAATTTACTGGAACACTAGCTCCTTTACAATATTTGAGTACATCATATGATACGGGTAGAAACCACGTATTTACAAAGGTGGATCGAAGCCACAATACAATAATGATTAGTCTTCAAAGATCTGGAAGTTGGATATAGAAATGGAACATATTCTTGCGCAACTTAGTTCATGAGTGAGGAACTAAGGTCTTCATAAAGGATCCCAAAGAACCAGTACAATCCAAGCCATGTGAATAAGGGTAAGCTGAAATCGAACATGGAAAGGATTCAACAGTTTGTCAACCAATAGATAATAATTGACAACTGAAGCAAAGGAATTCACCAATGATGAAAGTGAATCCAGATGTACTATCGTCAAAACTCTAGGTCTTCGTCATCAGGAAGTGCTGAAACGTAACCATACTATGATAGGGAAGGAAATAGATCCTCCAACGGATCACAAGAGTGACTAGGAACTGGGAAAAAGAAGGTAGACACAAGGAAACGGATAGCAGATATAACAATGATGGAATCAGGCTATAGATTAGACAACGGGAAGAATCCTTGAATAGTGAGCACAACACAGAGATGACCCAAGGCAGCGTATAACAGATAGATAGGACAACTAGACTTATCTGTCATGTAGGAGACATGATCAGATTCCCCAGGTATAAA
>LPNX011003555.1:221750-241023 GCA_001517045.1 Pseudotsuga menziesii
CAAAGTGATAGCTGAACAAAGGTGTAAACTGAAACATGGATATCGGAAAGCAAAGAGTGCTATGTTTAAGGATGACATGCTGCCATTACTGAAAACAAGAGAAAACTTCTTCCTTACCTTCCCTGTTAAGTTTTAACGAGTCCTGGAAAGTCAACTCGGTTCCCTCTTCATTTTTTAACAAGCTTGAAGAGATGGGAAAATAATGCTTGATAGGATCACTGATTCGTGGATTTAATGAGCCCAAACTAGTACATGCTCATATGGTGTTTTCACATTTAGAGAGTCTGAAAACTCCAAAGAAGACTCCAAGGGGGTCCTTTTTCATCCAATTTAGTCTCTTGAGGCCGAAAAAGTATAAAACAAACCACAAAAGAACTCTCTTAACTTCCAAAGAAGAAAAGGTGAACCTTTTTCGTACTTAGTCGGGAAGGTCCAAAAAAGGTTAAATTACCACCTACCCAATGCTCCTTCCATAACAGCATAAAATAGCTTGAGTTTTACGAGTGTGAACGAAAGCAAGATCACTCGGAAAGATCCATTTGGTTACGAAAAATGGGGCTTACAATAATAAACTCGTTGCTTTGTTCTTGAGTGTTTAACGAGCATGACAAAGACACAAAGTACACTCAGAATATTTTTCATGTTTGGGTCCAGAGCACGAAAAAGAGAAAACTAAGCTCAAACCGGGTGTTCCTTTTCCGTAAATTTAGTCCCTCAGGTCCGGAAAAGTGATAAACCTATACCTGAGAATACTCTTCTCAATTCAAAAGAAAAGAGAGTGATCCTTTCTCGTACTATTCCGCATGATCCGAGAAAGAGATAACCTACCACCAATGCGGATGCCCGTTCACATATTCTTAACGAGCTTGAACGGACGAGATAACTCAGCAGTCAAGTCTGTTTTGAAGGAGTCAGACCTGGGCCTAAAGAAACTCCATATGGTCAGGGAGTCCTATAAAGTGATAGCTTGTAAAGAGAGATTCATAAGAAGCTCTATTTGGCGTGAAAAATAGCTATGAGGAAACCCCTGGGCCTGAAACAGTAATGGAATGAGTACCAAAGGATGGGAATGGCATATAAGAATGATACTCATGAAAAAGGGATCCTAACCATGGAAGAACAATGGTAGAGACAAGGGACTAATGGCTTAGAATACCATAGTCCGTGGCAAAATGTTGCATACTAAGGGTAATGTGGAGGGAGAAAATGCCAACATGTGTTGGAAAGAGCAAAAACCACCCTATAGAAGCATCAACACTTTGTAAAAGTTGGTAAACCTGTTCTAAGGCACAAAAAGGGGTGATATTAGTCAATTGACATTTCAAACTATAGAAAAAGACCCACTTTACGAAATATTATTTCTATAAATAGTTTGAAAATTAAAACATTTCTCACCATTTGCACTTTTTGAACCAAAAAGGAAAGTTTACCCTCTATCTTTGATCGCTTGTTGTGGACAATTGGACCGTCAGAATTCAGATCCATCAGCTTCAGGTAAATCTACACCCTAAACTCTTCAATTTGATCCAAACAAATTTTAAAATTAATGGTTAATTCAGTATATTTCATCATCCAATAATGTGGCAAAATGCATTCGCGGGTTGATAAGCATAAGAGCCGCGAATACGTGTTCCATTCGCGAGTTGCTCAATAGGAAAGTCGCGAATGACTCGCGAGTTGTCCCAATGGACAGTCGCGAATGCTGCGTGATAGGAAAATGCTTTAAAAATAGTCAAAAATTTTAAATTTTTATGATGGATTACTGAATAAAATTATGTTGATTTGTCAGGGTAAATATGGTGCTGGAGTGGAGGGAGAGGGAACATGAGATGATGGACCAAGCGGCTCTCCAAAGTCCGCCTACCATTCAAGCATTTTGGAATAGTGGGCTGCTCAAGTTCTTTTGCACATCACCCATGCGGGCCAATGTCTGCATATTAGAGTTTTTGGTCAACTATTGGGACCATGACCTAGGGATGTTCAATATCCAAGGGGAGACTTTGGAGCTTACCGTAGAGGAAATCTATTTCATAACCGGGTTGTCACATCGGGGAGCACCGGTGAACCTGGAGGGCACTGGCAGGGGTGGTGACCCCTTGAGCGTCCAAAACTATGTCGATGTATTCTGCAGGCCAGGTACTCAAAAGAAGGGCAACAACATTCTCATTGCAGATATTCAGGATGTTACACTGCAGGTATTAGCCAGTACTATTGTCAGACTTTTAGGGTCAGCGGGGTTGCATATGGCCACCGGGACTCAGATGAGGGTGGCGGTTGATTTCTTCAGAGGCACACTCTATGACTGATGCTCGGGAATTGCCCCCATTATGAAGAGGCAATTATCTGACTGTAGGAGGGGAAGACGCAAGAACTTTAGTTATGCGAGTATATTGGTTGCGTTCTTCTTTGAGAGAGTACCAGCTATGAGCCCTGCGATACCATTACATGTCACACATCCACGTCAGCCAAGGCTGAGCAGGTGGGGAGATATCTTCCTCCGCCAAGGAGGAGGAGACGTAGTACATAGCATGTACGATGATGATTTTTATACATGGTGGGAACGGCAGGTGCCGACGTTGGAGAAATTTCCATACGCTGGAATGGATTTCCGAGGTGACCATGACCTAGTCCTCCCTCCAGGAGGAGCATGGGGAGAGATGGGTAAGTAACTTTTTAATTTTTTATCATTATCAAATTTTTAGGAATTTTCTAATGATAAGATATATATACATGTACAAGTCTAACCCTAATCACGTGTCAAAATGCAGATATTGGACCAGTCCGCCCTGTAGGCCACCCACGTACCTTCGTACATCCTGTTGCAGGGGGAGACCCCGGATTGATCAAGTTACTCGAGACAAAGCTAGGCAGACTGACTGAGTGAGTACCCATGATACAGATAGAGCATCTCCCTGTAGCTATGCAGGAGTTCGTAGTTGGGGTTCCACCGGCCTGGCTACGTCTTTTCAGACGGGTAGCGAGAGCAGTAGTTGTATACAGGGATGCGGTGGAGGCTGCTGTAGCCGAGGAGGATGAGGAAGCCAGGGGGCACAGAGATCACGGGGACCAAGGAGGTCCCAGTGGCCATGGCGGGCAGTCATAGTTCTAGAGCATTTTGATGGATGATGATCCATTTTTTGTATATTTTGTATATTTGGATCTACGGATCAGACTCGATCTATCCTATGTATGAACAGATATTTACATATATATATATATATATATTTGTGTGGTTGTTAGCTTATTTACAAGTGTTTTTTATGTATGTGCTGTATATTTATGAAGTGTGTGTGAGATGCCAATCCAAAATGTAATTAGCATATGCATCGGATAAGGAATTTTGATTTCTTGGAATGTGATTAAAAGTAATAACTTCAAACTGTCTTTCCAACAAACGAATTTGCATGAACTGACGTAACAATGTAGGATTTCGTACCTGATAAGCTTGATTGAGCTGGGAAACAACCAACTGAGAATCCAAACAGACTTCAAGCTGGGTAATGCCACGTGACCAAGCATCCCATAAGAACTCAATAACGGCCCTATATTCAGCAACATTATTAGAGGCAGGACCTAGGCAAGCGCCTCCCGCGGCAACAAGCTGTCCTGTGGGAGAATAGATAACCCATGCAACCGAAGCTAGGTTACAAGTGTGGTGGCTGGTGCCATCAGCGAAACCTGCATACATTTCGGAAGACATCTGCAACAACCAGCAGATAGTATAAAAAACAAAACTGACAACCTAATGTACATAAAAATACATACACTAATATACAAGAAAAAGTGCTAAGCCTAAGCGTAGTACTTCTTCAAGTAGAGCCCATTTCTAGGCTTGGGAAGCTTATTCCCATCATAATCCACTAATTCATATGCGCCTTTACTCAGTACTTTAGACAAGACATAGGGTCCTAACCACATGGCCTTGAGTTTTCCTGCCCCTAGAGGTTCTTTATCTTGGTCCCAGAGCAAGACAAGTTCCCCTTCAGAGAAAACCCTAGGTTTGACTGATTTATCGTATTGAGTTTTAACCCTATTTTTGTGAGCTTGGTTAGCAGTCAGCGCATCTCTACACTGTTCATCAAGGTGCTCTAAATGTAACAAGCGTTCTTCAAGCTCAGTCGTGTCAGGTAACACATGAATAGCTATCTGCAAGGATGGGATTTCGCATTCAATCGGTGTAATAGCTTCCACCCCGTGAACGACTTGGAAGGGGGAAAAACCCGTAGCAGTCTTGACATTGGTTCGATAAGCCCAAAGAGCAGGGTATAACATGATGTGCCAATTGGAGCGGGATGCATTAATAGTTCGTTTAAGAATGGTTTTTAAAGTCTTGTTTACAGCCTCAACCTGACCATTTGCTTGCGGATAATATGGAGAAGAATGTTCTTGTCGGAATCCGAGCATGGTGGTAAGCTCAGTCATCATGTGATTTTGAAAATGACTGCCATGTTCAGTGACAATCACCTTGGGAATACCGAACCTTGCAATAATCTGATTGAAAACGAAGAAATTTGTTGTTTCCCCGTCGATTTTAAAAGTAGGCATTGCCTCTGCCCATTTTGTAAAATAGTCTACAGCGACAATGATGTATTTATGCCCCCCAGCCGAGGCTGGGTTGCATGTCACGTAATCTATCCCCCACTTCATGAAGGGGCCTACCGAGACAACGGGAAACAAGGGAGCAGGATGTAATCGCATTTTTCTGGTGTAAAGCTGACACGGATGACAGCGCTTCACGGCTTCCACACAATATTTAAAGATTGTGGGCTAGAAATAACCGGCACGCAAGATTTTCTAAGCTGTTGCTAACCCAGATAAATGACCCCCACATGCTCCACTATGAGAATCATTTAGGACAATCTCTGCTTCCTCATGAGTAAGGCAGCGACGCAAGACTGAATCTATCCCTCGTCGATATAAAGTATCTCCTATAATGAGGTAGTTTTTAGCATGAAGTCTTAACTTACGTCGGTCTTCCCTAGAGCAAGTGGCAGGATATTTCAAAGTCTAGAGATATATAAGAATATCTCCGTACCTGCAAGGATCAGAGGTGGATAGAAGGAAGATGTGCTCATCTGGGAATGAGTCATCCTCAATCACTACATCTTCTTCCATAGGAAACTCTGCTATCAGCTCAGCAAACACTAAGGACTTCTTGGATTTAGCGGATTGAAAAACCAAGTCAAACTCTTGGAGAATGACTATCCACTTATTGAATTTTCCCCCAACAATCAGTCGGGATAAAACATATTGGAAATGGTTTACATCCGCCACTACAGTAGTGGTCCTCAGTAAGATATAGTGCCGTAACCTCTGTACAGCATAAATAGCCACTAAGGCTAACTTCTCGACATGGGAGTACTTGAGCTCAGGCCCAACCAAAGCACGGCTAAGATAATAAATGACATGCTCAACGAGCTTATCGTCCTCCTGAACGAGCACTACCCCAATGGTAGACTCCGACGCGGCCAGATACAATATAAAATCCCTAGAATAATCTGGAGGGCGCAATAAGGGAGCCGACAACAAGGATTTTTTCAATGCCTCGAACGCAAGTTGTGCGGCTTCATCCCATACAAATGGGGTGTCCTGTTTGAGCAGGCGCATGAAACCTTTCGTGATCTTGGTATAATTAATGATAAAACGTTGAAGGAAGTTAGCCTTTCCTTGTAGACTCTAAAGTTGCCTGAGAGAGCGAGGAGGAGGCAAATTTACAATGGCCTCTACTTTTAGTAGATCCACATGGATGCCTCTACTGGAAACAATGAATCCAAGCAATCGCCCTGACTCGACGCAGAACACACACTTGTGGGGATTCAAGCGAATTTTATAATATCTGCATCGTTCAAAAATCAACCGTAAATGATCTGGATGTTGGATCCTCTTTCGAGAATGAGCGGGTAGATCATCAAGGTAAGGCTCGACAATGGCTTTTATATCATGAAAAGCAAAGTTCATGGCTCGTTGAAAGGTTGTCCCCGCATTTTTCAATCCGAAGGGCATTTTCCTATATGCGAATGTACCCCAAGGGCAAATAAAAGCAGTTTTATGCTGGTCTTCCAGTTTGATTTGGATTTGATTGTAGCCGGAGAAACCATCCATAAACGAAAAGACTTCACTCCCCACACAAGCATCTATGATCTGATCAATAAATGGTGTGGGGTAGTTGTCCTTGGGACAGGCTTTGTTCAGATCTCGAAAGTCAGTACAGACGCAAATAGTCCCCTTCTTTTTATCAACAGGAACTGGGTTGGACACCCACTCAGTCAAAGCAATGGGATATATGAAACCTGCTTTCAACAGCTTTTCAACCTCTACCTTCACAGCCGCCGCTTTACGTGGGTTCACGGGACGTAATTTCTGCCAAACCGGCTTGGCATCAGGGTAGGTATGGATTTCATGTTGGACAATAGATGGATCAATGCCTGGCATCTCCTCATATGACCAGGCAAAGACATCGCGGAATTCCTTGAAAAGGGAAGTATAGATAGCAATCTCCTCTGGAGAGCAGTTTTCTCCTATATAGATGTTTTCCACGACATCTGGGTTGACGGAGATATTGATAGGTATAGTGGCGGAAATGTTTTCCATATTCCCCTCGGCAAACACTCCTTCCCTAGGCAAAGGGTTAACAGGTATATAAACATCTCCAGGCAGTCTCACATGAAACTCTTGGTTTTCTATCTTGCTTAGCTCTGGAAGGAAATAAGATCGGTGATGAAGATCCTCACATATCTTCTCACGTGCACACATAGCTTCCAGAATGGCTTCATCGGAAGGTAATACAGTTTCTAAGCAGTCTATGGAATGTAAAGAGTTTTCTGCCCATGCAGGCAAATAGACTTCTTCCAGATCATCCGAGACTGTAAGAGGATTTGGAATGGGATCAGCAGTGGCCTGGGTAACAACTTGATATGCCACTTCCACTACCGATAAGGGCACTTCCGGTTCTTGGGGGGTTGGGAGAACCCAAGGATCAGTCCTATCCACCACCGAAGCGATGGACTTCCCCACACTAGTGGAACCGATATAGTTAACCGGGGCTGGGATATCAAACGTGCCCATCAAATATGTGTACAGTCCAGCCCCTAAGCTCTGAGTAGCAGGCTTGCTCCGATCAACCAATGGTACATTGGATTCCTTAGACTCTAAACGGCCCTTTCGAGTAAAATCAAGTTGGTCAACAGTAACCAACTTGCCCTCATGTGGAAAAACCACAACACGAAGAACAGCCGATGCAACAGCAGTCATTGCATAATTCCAATTCCTACCCAGAAGCAAATTGTAGTCCAAGGGAGCATCAATCACTTCAACTTCAACAGACACTGCTTTGCCTGCCAACTTAATCTCGAAAGCTGGCAAGATACCATGTGGACGGAAAGACCTTCCATCAAAAGCAGTAAGTAAAGTGGTTGATGGGACCAGCTCTGGGGATCCTAGAGCTTTCCAACAATCCAGGGACATGACACATGTAGAGGCTCCCTCATCAACAACTGCCCTTCCAATGGTCTTACCACCATGGACGACATCGATCGATAGGGCTACATGGTAAGGGAGGCGAATTTTGACATCTGACAATGGAAACTTCGCCGTGAGACTCGAAGAGTCCATGCTACCTAAAGCTTCTAAGAGGGCATCCCGCTGGGCGGGACAACTCTGTAGCACCTCCAAAGCTGACATTGCACATGGGGTTTGAGCTAGGTCTTCAACCACTGAGTAGTTGGAAGCAGCCCTATTGGGATTATGCAAAGTCTTCTTAAAGATACCCTTGGGTAACTTTGGCATTATTTCCGCAGGTTTCTCTATAGTGAGCGGGTTGGAAGGTTCACCTACAGCTTTACCCGTCTCAGGACTCTCTTTCTCATAGTTCTTGTTCCTGGTTTGCAACAAAGTTGAGGATCTGACCATGTTGATATAATTAGGGTCAGGAGCAGTTTGACTGCCCCCTGCTACAGTAGAAGATGACACAGAATTCTATCCTTGGGGAAAAGGATCCTTCAGGACAACCATTGGTTGGGTTTTTAACAGCTTCTGAGCTTGTTCCATGAGGGGACAAAGGTGGGTCAAGTGGTCTCCTTGGCACAACTTACAAGGGAACTTGAATTTCTTCTTATCTTTTTTTCCCCCATCAGCACTGTTTGCGGGCTTAGGCTTGTTTTGGTTTTGGTTTCCCTCTCCTTTTTTACCCTTCTTCTTCTTCCCGCTGGACTGCTGATTGCCCTTTTGAGAAGTTTGAGCAAAAACATTTGCATTTTGGGGAGAGGGGGCAGCCTTTGCTGCCTCCGACGTAGACTGTTTGACAAACAATTGGTGAAGTTGTTTTGTCAAAGACTCTACAGTGGGAGAATCAACGGACCCAACCACACCATCGGCATGGGGTCCAGGATTAGGTTTCTCGGCCTCATGAGAAGGCCTAGGTGCCTCAGGGATGATTTCATATAAAATCCCAGACTGTGAATAAATCAAGTCTAACTACTGGGCCCTGAGTATGGCTTCTTCCTCACTAGTCACTCCTGATGTGGAAACATCCTTAGATATATAGGGCAATAATGATTTAAGGAACCATTCTAATAGAAACTCAGGAGGAATGGTGGCTTTGATAAGGCTCTTTCGCCTCCTCCACTCTTGGATATGATCTGAGATGTGGGTTGCCTTGTTTTTTCTAAAGGTAGACAACAAGTCCGTTCCGAAATCGTATCGAACCGGAAGCTGAAAGTGGCTAAGGAAAGCTCCAGCCAAGTCCCAAAAGCTACTAAAAGCAGCAGAAGGCAGCTCAATGTACCATTTTTCCGCAGTGCCCGTCAAGGTCCTCTGGAACAGCCTCAATCTCACTGAATCTTCATTCAATGAATTGGAAGAACACCATAAATGGAAGGTGGTGGCATGTGCCCCAGGATCTTCACCAGCTTTACCTTCGAATTTAGGGATATCCGAGGGCAATTTGGTGGGAACAGGTGGCCACAAGGGGTCATGCCTCACTGGGTCATTCATCAATTTTGATAATTCTGGCAAGTTCAAAGTTGCCAAGAAAGGAAGTTTAGGCCTATCTGGTGTACTAGATGTGCCGACTTGGGGATTCGAGGGTCCTGCCCCCGAATTTCCAAAGGTAAAAGAGGGGTTTCCCCCAGACACCAGTTGTGAAGTGCGAAGGTTGCTTTGGAACGGATTCCATCCGTAAGCCACAGGATTTTGGGTGGGAGGTGCAGTGTAAGTGGTTCGGGCCATCCCCATAGAAGTAGGGGTCTGAAAGACTGGAGCAGGTATCCCTCCGCTAAACAAAGAGAAGGGGGAGCTCGAGTATGGGACCGAAATAGGGGTTTGGAAGCTTTGCCCGTAAGATGTGTTGCTTCCAAACTGCACTCCTACATATGAAGGAGGTGGACCTACATATGGACTGGATGGGGGGATGTGCCCCCCATTCTAAGGGAATCCTTGGACAAAGGCCGAGGATCCCACCGGACCACTCTGGGTAGTGTAAGGGAAGGAAGAAGGAATTGTAGGTATACTGGGGATCCCAGTAACCATATCACTAGAAGTACCTCCTATGTTCGAGTAAACCGGTGGTTGGACCACCCGGCTTGCTGGAGTTAAGGGAGTGGAAGGTAAACTAGATCTAGGGGCACTAACCGGGGGAGGTAGTACCCCTTCAACCAGAAGGGTTGAGGTGAAGACAAATGAACTTTCTCCCGAAGAAGACATGACTCTACCCATAGGGACACCTAGTACTGGTGAATCAAAGGATCTCACCTGCACGATCACTGGATCGTTCAAATCAGTCAAGGGGGTGTTAAAATTTCTTGCAAACTCGTCAATCTGTAATTCTTCTATCTCGAATGTGTCAAGGTCAAAGCGGTTAGCTATTAATTTTGGTTCACCAAGAACCTCGCTTACTCCTACTGGTTCAAAAGAACCACCTGTGCTTAATCTCCACCTTTGAGGTAAAGGTGGAGGCTCCAATGTGGTGAGAGGAGGAAGGTTTCTCAACCTTCTTGACCTTCTAAGTAGTTGGTCCTCTAGAATTAAGACTTGAACTAATCACACCCTAAGGCCAACTAAACACAAGCAAACCACAGAGCATACACTAAAAAGATCCTAGAGTCTCAAGCAATCAAACTAGGGTATAAAGATATACTTTCCCGAAGAAAGCTGATGAACAGTTACTTGGCGTCCTTGAGGGGTTCTTAGGCAAAAGCGGAGGAATCACCCAACCACCCTCCTACACTTTCCACAAGGGTTACCTTCCAAGTCCGTTCAAGGTGAAGCAGAAATAACCTTCCGGTTTACCTGGGTATGAGCCCTAAAAAGACAAGAGACTAAGGCTACCTTGACAATACCAGCTGTCTGGGGGAACAGTCGTCAGCCGAACTCGTACGCATGGGTAGGGTAGCTGAGCCCGAAACTCTGTCTAGGACAGAATCCCCAGATGCGTAAAAGTCCTGGGTTACGTTTTGACAAGGATTCGGAGGACTATCTCCTCTGTCCAAGTCTCCACGTGGCCTAGTGCTTAACTCCCGTTTGAGAGGAGCTTCCCAGATACAGTGATAGAATCAAGGGTTTACCTAAAGAATGGTCCACTACGTCTGAGTTTATAACTTGTGGGAAGTTTACACTCCCTAGCCCACAAGTCTAGCCTAAGCTAGTAAGTGAAAAGGCCCCTAGAAATAAAAATTTGCTAATAAATTTTAAATTAAGCGTTTATTTTAGAGGACTATTTCTTACTCGAGAGGAAATGGATGTGATGGACTGTATGGTGTTTTGACTCAGCAAGAAATAAATGAAAGCAAAGGTGTATTCAAAGCAAACTATCACTATAAAATAAACTTCTTTTCATTTTTTCAAATATGTATTGATGAACTAACTGCAACTATAAGAGAAACTAAACCTATATTTTTGTAGTTTTCTGAGATAATATTTTTAAATTGAAAGCAAACACTACTTGTGTAAAAATTACAATGCAAAAGATTAACTATGTTTTGTTTTTCACTTTAAAAAACTCAAAAATCCACTATGCATCTATAATGCGCTGAATCTTGGGTAAACTTGACACTTACAGACTGTATAAAAACCACAAACTGAAGCAAACAAGCAAACAGGACCAAAAGACCAGCAAGGAAAGCAGGCTAGGAACCCTAGCTTGGGTGGAAACAATGACACAAAATCACTGCAGACTTAAAAGGTAAGTGCAAACCAACAACTGGCAGTAAGCAGCCTGGAAAAGACAGAGCCCAAGACCCTGATCACTGATCTGGACTAAGACACTTAAACCAATCACCCAAACAAGCCAAATACTTCAGGATGGAAATAGTAAACAAGTCAAGTAAAAAGAACTCAAGAGCTTTCAAAAAGCAAGAGATGTGATCACCTGAGACATTCACACAACTCTACAGCACCCTTAAAGAAAGTCTTTTCAGTAAATAGGAAATATAACAAGCAGAAGAACAAGCAAACTTCCACTCAAAAAATCCCAGTTTCCAGAAGTATTCGCGACTGTCTATGAGGACAACTCGCGAATGATTCACGACTGTTCAGTGGAACAACCCGCGAATGGGTGTAAAAAATTTCTCAAAGACAGAGAATAAACCCTAAGACCTTCAAATGCTGAAGCAAGTAAGAAGTAGGATAAAAATCACAAACAGACTACCAAGCAAACACTGGCCAGGAAGACAGAAATGACCTACAACAAAATAGGCTTCCCCAGCGGAGTCGCCAGTTCTGCTGTACAGGATAATGCACCTAATAACCTTAGGTCTAGGGTTACCAACATACTCAGTTACTTGCAGACAATTTGACTTCTAAAGTGTAGAATAGGAAATAGGAAGTTAGAAGAACTTACTTGGTTAAACGAAGGTTGATCCTTGCTTAGCTTCTTCCTCTCTGCTCCACTCCAAAAGTCTCCGGGATAGTTCCTCTTTCACCTGCCAAAGGACACTCTTCCAGATACAAGATGATTCATATATGTATAAGCAGGTCAGATAAATCACATATAATACTTAGATGTAAACATTTATCAAACTACAAGATATGAAACACATATGGAAGAAGTAATCTCTTTATTATCAACAATGGAAAGAGTTTAGGTTATAACCCAATGTCTGAGACAAGGAATCCTCTGTCACCACAGGATTCTGAGTTCCACTGCTCCAAAGATTTCTGTAGACAATCCACCAGCATAACTTTTCTCTTCAAATGTTACTACTAACACCCTCCCCAAGGCCTGTATTTATATGGGTGAAATAAGGCAGTTCTCGAAGGTTAGGGAGGTTATAGCAATTAAGGAGATTAAGGTAAATGGCTTAACTAATCTCCCATTAGCGCGTGGTTTTATATTTTAATGTTGAGAGATGCATTCGCGGGTCTTTAGTAGAGCAACCCACGAATGATTCGCGACTATGCATAAGAGCAACCCGCGAATACAAGGATTTGCGACTTGCTGTATAGGAGACTCGCGAGTGATGCGCGAGTTGTCGGTATAGAGAGTCGTGAATACAAATCAACATAGGTAAAGTGGCAAAGTAAACAGCTGGGTGCATAGGGAATGTACTTCATCATAAGCCAAGGTATAATAAATATGGGCAAACCTCTATCCATAAGTGTCCTTTTGTGTGCCAACGTGAGGGAATTCAGCACTCGGACGGAGAGGTGCCATTCAGGTGTATAACAGTCCATGGGTGTTCCTTAAGGTTTAACCAACCACCAATATAGGCATGAGTCTATTGAAACATAGCCAAAAGGAATGGACCTAATGATCAATCCCTTTGACACTAAGATCTAGTTCAATAATTTCATGGCTAATTAGGATATAACTTAAGGCATAATGAATGAAATACCTCGAATGTGGAAAATAATAAGTCAAAGATGTTGAATATACTTCTCTCTAGAAGGGTTTGTCAACATATGAGGAACTAAGATGAACAAATTTCCAACAATTTGGAGGAGATCAAATCAATTCAGTGTTGGAAATAATGACGACGACATTATATCACCTTTTTTTAAAGTTGGCAATATTATTCCCAAAAATATGACGATATTTACAAGATTTTGAAAATATGGTGAGCACAATAAATTCAGAAAACATTGTGAGTTGAGAACAAGTATCACTTTATCAGAAATAGGTTGCACATAAAACCAAATTTTCACCCTTTTCATTCATCTTGAAAAGTAGTGGGGTTTGATAGCAAAGGAAAATTTTATTATTTTCAATCAAAATGAGGAGGTGAAAACAAGTGTTATAATCACCATTGGAGATTTATTGTCAAGCAGTGGTTGATAATTCCCCATCTACCCTGTATATATTCCTAAGTTAGTAAAGTAACAACAATTTAAAAATGTATTTTTTGAAGATTTAAGATAAGGTTTAAATGTCCATTTGAAGAATTTCTTGTTAATTTTAAATTGGAGATATATTGTTTTTGTAGGTCTAAGCAACATTATTTTGTATTGATTTACAATTCCTTTTGTGACCTAAGTTTAATAATTGGTGTAATAATTTGCTTCTTAATCAGATCTAGGATCTAGAACAATATTCACACATGAAGTGTTTGAAAAAATGTGCAAGAGAATCAACAAAGAGACAGAAAATAGCTGGAATAGCACATGTGAATGGTGCTAATTACTGATCATATTATTATCATATGTCCTTTAGATGCTATGTTACACATTTATAATACATTGGAAAAAATTCAAGTGGCTCTGGAAACCAATTGGGAAAGTACAAGTGTCATGATGAGATTTGACCTCAATCCCCCCTAGGTGGACCAACGGAGCTCCAACTTGGCCCAAACAGTCACGAAAACTCATGTGAACATTGGTTAGGTGTGATGGGTCATTAATGGGTCCTAGGAAATCATGGGTGAGAAGATAGAGGTGATTTGGGTGCTCTAGGTGGCAATAAATGCTCCTAGGAGAGCCAAAATGGACCAAATACACCACTAGTGCCCCCTATTCAAACCCATATCACTCAAATAAAGGATGTCGCACCCCAAGGAATTAAATGAAGTGCACATGTGCTGGGTTGACCAACTAGGGTGCTGTTGTAGGTGTGAACATGCCAAAACAACCAGTTATCTTGCTAATTTATCTCTCCTAAATCTTAAACCATAGGATATCATTGTATGAAGGAAAATAAAATTAGAATAAGGTCAAAACTATGTACTAAGGATGTATTACTGCTCCAACACCCCCCCTTAATCCATAATTAGTACAATTTAATCAAAAATATTTATTAAGGCCTTGGAAACTAAGGCAGAAGTCACCTTTTACAACAAATCTAATTAATCCATGTAACTGAGGCAAGGAGGAAAATCTGATGGGAAACAAACCTCCCCTAAAAAAATGGATATGGCAGAGATAAAAAATGTATTCAGTGGGTCCTCTTATTCACTTGAGTGAGCTAAAAGAACAACTTCTTGGTGCTGGACTTGGTGAAGATGTTTTGGATGCCAAGATCATGCATCAATGCATCAAAGTGTTGTCAACAAAGATCATGTGGAGAGGCCCTTTGATGGTCATTATTTGATGATGGAGAGGCATCATAAGAATGTATTTGTTTGCTGCAAGGATAATCTTATCTAATAGAATAATCAACCATGGAAAAGATATCTCTGCAAACTCTTTCCCAATAAAATCAAAAGATTCAGCAAAATCTGCATTATGTGTAATTGCCATATCATGAATAAAACCATGAATCTTACTCCCAATTTGATGAAGCACCTTCAAACTATGTAAAAAAGCTCATGAGGCTCTGAAATATCAGAATATATGTCATACACAACAGAAAATATCAGAGGTATGGTATCTCCATAAGTGAATGGATCCATAGGAAGATAAGACTAAGCAACTAGATCACAATTGCAATTGAGTGGACCTAAAAGGTATGGATACTTGAGATTTGAACCATGGGTGGTGAAAGAAAGTCAAGAAATATGAAACAACAGTCCCACGAAGGAAATGATATGGCTTTTCAACCAATGAAATACATACAAGACATGATAACAACATATACAAGAGACATAGCATTGTAAACTAGGCAATTTTCTGAATTTCCAACTAGTAAACTTGAGGGTCGATGGGTCATTTGGTCATGAGATGGTTGGGGAAATTAGTCAATGAATGTCATAGGCTATATATCAGTCTGTATATCATCTTTAGAATCAAAAATGGAAAGATCTGAATGGATTGGGAAAGGGATTTCAGAGGGCACATCAAAAGCTAATGACTCAATGACTAGTTTTGGGAGGAAGCTTTGATGAACTGACTGGGAATTTTTTCAAGGAAGGGATGGAGGTTTTAGGTTATGATATATTAGAATGTGAATCAGAAATAGAGAAAACAGAATTGGGTTTTACCCATGCACCGAAGGCATGCTCAGCCTTACCATTTCCTTGCTTGCGCTCCCATCGTGTTGCAAATTCTGGAAGAGCAATATGGTTCTCCTCAAGAAGATTGGTCATGATGTCCATCTTCTTTCTGAAGCAATCTCTCTCAAGATGTGAACCTCTGCAATAATCACATGTGTTTCTTTCTCTCTTGTTTCTCCTCCTCCTGGATATCGAGCTCCCATTAATAGAACTAGAGCTTTCTGAACTTGATTCCTTCTTCTCTTTCTCCTTTTGCTTCAAATATTTCTTCTTGATCTAGTATCGATTTGATTCACTAGCAGCAAGGGCTTGATCCTTGTATTTTATGATGGTACCCATTTGTATGAGCTTGTCTTGCTCCTGATTCAAAGACTCCATGAAATCTGCTAGCGCAGGAATCTTCCATTTTCTAGTTGTAAGTTTGCTAGATTGAAATGTCGAAACATATACAGAATACTCTGGCCCCAACTTAGAAAGGATGGACAAGATAAGATGATCATATTTCTTCTCTATGCCACATTGTTTTAGCTGAAGTACTAGCGCTTTAAACTTGGTGAAGAATTCTTCAATGGTCTCATAGTGAGTTGGGCTCAATGAGATTAGCTCATTCTCAAGATGATGGCCTCTCATTTCATCTGTCTTCCTGAATAGTGACTCAAACTTGACCCAAACTTCATTCGGTGTGCCCAGAGATTCTATGTGAAAGAGAATTTCTCTTTAAAAGTTGAGGCTGAGCATACCAAAGGCCTCATCAAGCCTATTAAAATACTTAGCTTTCTCCACAGCAGAATTTGGCTCGTTCTCAGTTCCCATGGTGACCTGGTAGAGGCCCTTGGACCTCTACTAGATGACCATCTCAGCCTTCCACTAAAAATAATTGAATGGAGTAATAATAGCTCGAGTTTTCTCCATCCTGCTTGCGCAACTTGTGACAGAAATGTTGTTACATTCGCAAAGAAAACACTCAAGTTTTCTGGAAATGTGCCCTAAACAACAACTCAAATCTCACAAGATTTGTTTTCAGCTCCAACTAAATATGATACCATGTAATAATTTTCTCCTTAATCATATATAGGAGCTAGAACAATATTCACACATGAATTGTTTGAAAAAAGTGTGCAAGAGAATCAACAAAGAGACAGAAAATAGTTTGAATATCACATGTGAATGGTGCTAATTACTGATCATATTATTATCATATATAATTTAGTTTCTATGGTACACATTTATAATACATTGGAAAAAAATCGAGTGGCTCTAGCAGCCAATTGGGAAAGTACAAGTGTCATCATGAGATTTGACCTCATTCCCCCCTAGGTGGACCAAAGGAGCTCCAACTCAACCCAAACTGTCATGAAACTTCATGTGAATGCTGGTGAGGTGTGTTGGGTCATTAATGGGTCCTAGGAAAGCATGGGTGAGAAGAGAGAGGTGAGTTGGGTGCTCTAGGTGGCAATAAATGCTCCAATGAGAGACAAAATGGACCAAATACACCACTAGCGCCCCCTAATCAAACCCAAATCACTCAAATCAAGGATGTAGTGCCCCAAGGCACCCAATGAGGTGCACATGTGCTAGGTTGACCAACTAGGGGGTTGTTGTAGGTGTGAACAGGCCAAAATAACCAGTTATCTTGCTAATTTAGCTCTCCTAAGTCTTAAACCATAGGATATCATTGTATGAAGGAAAATAAAGTTAGTCTAAAGTCAAAACTATGTACTTAGGATGTATTAATGCTCCAACAATTGGCCAGAATTTCTTGTCAATTTTAAATTGGAGACATATTGTTTTTGTAGGTCTAAACAACATTATTTTGTCTTGATTTCCAATTCCTTTTGTGACCTAAGGCTAATCATTGGCCAGAATTTCTTGTCAATTTTAAATTGGAGATATATTGTTTTTTAGGTCTAAACAACATTATTTTGTCTTGATTTCCAATTCCTTTTGTGACCTAAGGTTAATCATTGGCTTAAGGTGATGTCTAAGACTTTGGATCATTATGGGAATATGGTGAGCCATTTGAGATTCATAATCACAAAAGTTCTCTAGCAAGTTGTTTGGAAAATAAATGCATAGCAGAATCAAATATTTGAAATATCACTTTGCAAAAATCCAAGGCATGAAGTAGAAATTTGCAATTTAAATAAACCACATATATTTTTTATATTGCTAATTAATCAATTCATGAAATGGGTTAACAAAAGAGAATGAAGCTTTGAGACTTAAGGAGTGGCAAGAAGTGTGGCAACCACAAAATTATCAATGGATGGAGGTGATGGCGGGTGCAGGATGTGTAGGATCTTCTCCTCAACATCATTGTCCACACTAGCCAAAGTAAGTTCACCTTTTAGAGCACAACGTGGAAATATGTGGTAAATATACCCTATAAATTGGTCATATTACTAATCAATTAAATTCATGAAACAAGAAAAATGAAAAAAGAGAAGGAATATTTTAAAATTAAGCTCACAATTGGTGGAGTTGTGAGAAGAATAGCCACCATGAACTTATTAGGGGTGGGGAGAAATGAGATATTCTCCTCAACCTTACTTTCCACACATCCCACAACAAGATCAAGGTTTTCCTTGTTCTGAGAATCATTGTCAGAGAAAAAACTTCCATTAGTTATTGATTAAAGTATAGGAGAAGAAAGAGGCAACGAAGCTTGTATGTAGATGTTTTCTATGCTGCAATATTTATTTCAACATTGCCAAGCACAATTTGTCCTACTGCTTTATTTTTGATGTTGTTGGTGGACTTGTTGATGTTGGTGGTGGTGGTGTTGACATTGTTTTTTTTGTTCTACCAATATTATATCTCAATAAGGGATAAAATTATTCCATGGGTTAGTTTTTTACCTTTTTTTTCCAAAAAAGGATTGACCAATTTCCATTTTTTCTAAATTGATTTGCCCAAATTCCATGGGATAATTTTATTTTATTCTAAAAACCGCCAAAATTGTCCAAAAACAATATAAAAGGCTTAGAAATTTGGATCTTCTTAGAAAATTTCCACCCAATGTTTTATGGTTGGAAATTGAAACTGTATAAACTCCTTAAAATTTTGAATATTAAAAAAAAAACGCCAAACATTTTAAGGTTGCAAATTTGATAATTAATCAGATTCACCAACGTTTCTACACTTAAGAAAATGATTGATCCTTGAAATTTTCCATGCCTTGTACAAGTTAGAATTATAATGTTGTAATCATATGGTCTACAGCTATTACAATCTTTGATTGTGGGTGAAGCTTCAAAGAACACTTAAACACCTAACATGGAGCCCATTCCCTTGTATGTGATTAACACCACCTCTATGTGGAGGGGGGATATTGAGAAACATGTCATGGAGGAGGCCCCTAAGTAGTTACAAGGGGGTGCACCCAAGTAGATGGTGGGGTGGGGCTACAATAGAGGAGAATGTTTCATTGCAATCACCTTTAGGAGGATATTGAGAATTTGCCACCAACTTTACATATATACACACAGACACCAACACAAACATAACAGTGAATCAACCTAGAAAGACACTTCATAGTTCCTTCCTCTCTAACCTTAGGACCTTCATATTCTAGAGGAATATCCATTCTAATTACAAAAAAAGGTTTAGAAGCAACCAATAGTATAAACAAGGAATTAATAATATATTTATCTAGTTTCATTATAGTTGACTTGTGATTATGAGATACATTTATTATATATCATGACATAATTTTGAGACATGGGACTCAAGGTTGAAGATAGACTTTAGTATCAATGTGTGATAGATTTACATCTTATATATCAATTTTTATTTTCATATTTATATGGTAATGCATTTATTTGGCGGTGGCGTTACTTTAGATGTTTAAAAAATTAAAAACAATTAAAAATAAAATATATATATATATATATATATGTGTGTGTGTGTGTGTGTGT
>LPNX011003555.1:241501-295674 GCA_001517045.1 Pseudotsuga menziesii
CATATATACATACATATATGTATGTATATATATATATATATATATATATATATATAGATGTATATATATATATATATTTAATGGTTGGTCACATTTTCTGAAATTTTCATCAATGTTGCCAAGAAGTTTCATTCCAAACCCTTGGGTATATATTCATCAACAATGTATTTGCAATTTTGATCAAATCTCCATTCTTGAAATTGCATGGAAAAATTTCATTGTGGCATTATTTGATAAGGTGAAACATGAAGTGGAAGCATTTGAAAATAAATTCCACATCGGTTTGGTAATCCTCATGGATTATGCTCTAAGGCAACATTATTCCCTTGTGATCATAGAAGAGGAAATGTTGAAAGAAGCAATTTCAAAGCAACTAACAAATAATTGAAGCCCCATCTTAACATGGTTACTCAAATGTGCAATCCAATTTAACAAGTTAATTTATAAAATTTCTCTTAACATTGTGTAATTAGTAATATTTTTATGTTGTAAGTCTTAACAAGTATGAAGAAATTTGATAAACAATCATGACAACTTATATAGGACTTCTATCAAACACTTGACTGCAAATATGATTTATAACTTGTCTGAACTAACAATTCATAATATGAATTTATCTAATATTTCTAAGTATAAACACCAATGCACTCATCCCAGGGAAAAGCCTCATCAGAAATTTAGGTCCAAGCCCAAAGAAAAACCTCATCAAAGGAAAACCCAAAGACAGAATTTATTTATGAGAGAAATCAAAAATTCAACAACTCGGAATTTCTTTAGCATCAAAATAACTTCAGAAACCCTCTCCTGTAAATATGCATTGAAGAACGTGCCAAAAAAATACTCACGGTCAACCCACATGTGCGAACTGTACATAGCATTTTTCTTGAGATTCGTGCCAAGTACGGACTGTACAGATTCTGCCCAACATTAAATGCAGAAATTTCATCTTGAAATTTGTGCCTACAATTTGCCTCGATTTTTGTGCATGTGCAGTTTGTAATAATGACTGTAAGGATTCTGGTTGTATGGTTTAATGATGCTACAGATTTCTTGGGAATCGTGCCTTAAGTTTGATGATCAATCTCTCTCACACAAATCAGATATTTCCTTCTTGAAATTTATTTCTCTCTCTCTCTCTCTTGTCTTCTTCTTCTAATGTGAGGTCTCTCTTTTCACTAGACATTCTTTTATACTTTATTTCATCCAAACTAACCCTAACTAACTCTACCAACTTAATCAAAGGATGTGATTAGCTTTATCTGAGGGCTCTCATTTAATGCACATATTCACTTTATTAAATACATTAAATGCACTTTTTGGGTCCCACAACTTAAAGTCACTTTAAGTTTATAAAGTACACAAGTCACTTTAATAATATAAAACACACTTTAGATTAAAAAATTCACTAGAAAAAATACAACGTATGTCCCTCCCATGTGACATCAAAATCATGGGGAAGGACCAACTGAGTTATGAAAACTAACACTCCTTCTTAATGAGGGAGGTCCTTCTGACAATGCTTGTATATCCACCACCTGGGTCTCTATCCTCTGAAGAAGCTCCCTCTTGCTCTAGAATGTGACCTGGAGATCCATGTTGAAAAAAAACTCTAAACTGAGAATTGTGAGGGGAATCCTCTCTAAATCCCTGCATCTGCTCACAACCTTCATGTTAGTTGAGTCTCCTACCAGTATATCTCTCCTCATCTTAAGGTATCATTTGTGCACCTGCCTCATCTTCAGATTCAGCCTCAGATAACCATCCACCCGACATCACTTCTCCTTGCATAAAATAAAGTCCGTCTCTTCTATTCCCAATTAAAATTGTGGTACCAACTGGGTTCTCTACCTGATATAGAAACATTTTTCCTGTCTTGACAAAGAATCCTTACCCATCATCCTCCAATGATGACATACAAATTCTGCTAACTTTCATACCTGGAACAAATAGTACCCTTTTTACTACAAAAATTTCTCCCATATCTAGTTGGAATTTCATAGTTCCAACTCCTCTTATCTCTGCCTGAGGATTTCCAATATCTATTTCAACAAAGTTTCTTGGAGAAATTTCTTCTATCCTCTGAAAAACTCCATACTTTCTGGTCATATGGCTATTTGACCCACTGTCAGCTATCCATGTGTCATGGTAATCCACTGAACTATCTATACTAGTCTCGGTTGATGCCAAAGAAAATTCCTTTTCAAATTGGGCAGCAAAATCTAGTACTTATGTTGATGTTGCTCCCTCTTTGTCTTCATCCTTCTTCTTAGGACATTGACTAGCACAGTGGTCAGCTTGTTGCAGTTATAACAACGAACCTTACTAAGGTCTTTCTCCCTTTTCTTCCCCCCTTTTTCCTTTGGTAAGAAGGGCTACATTTTCTTCACTTCTCTGAGTGCCATTCTGGAATGTCCCCTCCCGAGTCTCTTCTTGAAAAAACTCATCCCATAACCTTGTCCAATCGGGAAGTTACTCTCTAGCAACTACTCCTTGCATAAATGTGTGCCATTTTGCAATGAATCCATTAAGAGCATATCTAACAAGCTCTTGATACTCCACTTTCTCACCAGCAACACCCAGTTCATCTCTAACTTCAGAAATTTTTGTGAGATAAGTGGTTACTATATTAGCATCAGGCATTATTGTATTCCTTAGTTTTTCTCTGAGAACCATCTTTCTATTTTGATTCTTACTTTGATAAAGAGTACATAAATCTTTCCAAATATCAAAAGCATGTGACTTACCTATGACGTGAGGTATCACATGATATTTTATAGAGTCCAAAAAGATTCTTTGTGCCTTGATATCTTTCTTGTCAAAAGCATCTTCAAAGCAGCATCTGTGGGAAATATGATGGTGTCAAAAGCACTAACAATATCTCATAGCTCCATCTCTTTAAACAATATGGTTATGTGCTCTATCCAAGGGCTAAAATTATCAGCCCCATCCAATTTGTCTTCATATCACTATCTGAATTGACTATCTTTTGCTCTGTATCACACAAATTAACACGCCTTCTTCAACAATAACGCTCTGATACCATGAAGAAATTTGATAAACAATCATAAAAACCTATATAGGACTTTTATCAAACACTTGACTGCAAATCTAATTTATAACTTGTATGAACTAACACCAATGCACTCAGCTTCAATCTGAAGAAAAATGTGATAACACATAAATTTAGGGCCAATCCTAGGGAAAAAAACTCATCAGAGGAAAACCCAGAGAGAGAATTTTAATTATGAGAGAAATCAGAAATTCAACAACTCATAATTTATTCAGCATCAAAATAATTTCTGAAACCCTCTTATGTACATCTGCATTGAAGAACGTGCCAAAAAAATGCTCACAGTCAACCCACACACAAAATAGTGTTCTCGAGATTCGTGCCAAGTACGGAGTGTACGAATTCTACCCAACATTAAATGCAGAAATTCTATCTCGAAATTCGTGCCTACAATTCGCCTCAATTTCTGTGCATGTACAGTCTGCAATAATGACTGTACAGATTTTGATTGTACGGTCCAATGATGCTACATATTGCTTGGGAAGCATGCCTTTAATTTGATTATTAGTCTCTCTCACAAATCAGAAATTTCCTTCTTGAAATTTGTTTCTCTCTCTCTCTCTTGTCTTCTTCTTCTTTTGATGTGATGTCTCTCTTTTCCCTAGACATTCTTTTATACTTTATTTCACCCAAACTAACCCTAACTAACTCAACCAACTCAATCAAAGGATGAGATTAGCTTTATATGAGGGATCTCATTTAATGCACATATTCACTTTATTAAATACAGTAAATGCACTTTTTGGGTTCCGCAACTTAAAGTCACTTTAAGTTTATAAAGTACAAAAGTCACTTTAATAATATAAAACACGCTACATTAAAAAGTTCACTACGAAAAATACAACTTATGTCCCCCCCATGTGACAAAAATCATGGGGAAGGACCAACTGAGTTATAAAAACTAACAAAGTATAATAGTGGTTATGTTTTGGTTATAGCATGTTAGAATCTAATAGTGTATAGGAGTTATGAATGGATGGAGAAATCTATTTTGAGAGGCCTCCTTTTGGAAATGATGAAAATATATAGATGGTGTTCTCTTTCCAGTTTTAAAATTTGCTTCTAAATTTTGTAGCTATTTGGTTTTAGGAGATTTGATCTTGCCTCCTCTTCAATTTGTTTCTTATATTTGTTGAAAACACCAACTCTCATGGATGGCTACTTTAAATTATTTTTATGTTCGATAAATTTAGTGTTGTAGTTGTTTATTGTTTGATCTCCCACTAGGGACGTGGAATTTTAGGTGCCTTTCAAGTACATTTAGTAATTGCAATATTAAGGTGGATCACAATTGAATATTTGGTTTGGTTTGGTTAGGGAGAAGTAGAAGTGGAAAGTTGCTTATGATTGGGACATTTTACATTTGCACATGAAGTCAATTTTTGAGGATTTTTTAATTTATTATTGAACTTTCCAATATTTTAGCCTTGTCTAATACTAAAGACAAGATCATTTGGAGCATATATAATGTTTTTGTAGTGATTACAAGGTGGATTTGGGATTTGGGCACAGAGTTGATTCCATAAAGGAAATATAACAATAATGTTTGGAAAATTATCATGATGCCCTATGATTCATCCTAAAGTAGTTTGCTTAATGTGGCCTCTCGATAAAAGGTTAAAATAAATTGATCAAAAGAGATTTTATAAGAAGACATGGGCTTTGATGGCAAGATTTCAAATAAAATAGGGGGCATAGATGTGGAGGGATCATCTTTGACCCTGAAGAAACAAGGGCGATTAAGATATCAACCAATAATGAGGCAAAAGTTTGAGCATTATAAACAGGGATTTTAATTTTGAAAGATCTTTTTCGGAAAACAATGATGCTGGGGAACTCAACAATAATTCTAAGATCCATTCACCAAAAAATCCCTCCAAAAAACATCAATATCCAATATTGCAAAAAGAATCATATTAGAGATCCAAGACTTCAAGAAAAATATGTTTTCCATTTTTTCAAAGGCAAAATAAGATCATAAACAAGCAAACCAACAAAGGATCTAGGTTGAAAGAGGGTTTTTGTGATTCAAATTGGATGATCACCATCCTTTCTTTCTCATGACAAGTATGTTTATTATGATGAGCCTACATCATACAAATACATGTCATGTCATGCACCATGGACAAGATATCAAGTTAATACATCAATGCTTCTTCCTTAGTCCTATAGTGCAAGTGATTAAGAATTGTACAATGGTGAAGAAGAATTACGTGTGTTGATATATTTCACCCAAATTTGAGTGATAAATGTTCCACATTATGGTTCCTCTAGGTGTGAGCAATAAATGTGTACGTTTATTTGGTTTAGAATTGGAATATGGCTTGAAGCCTCTATTCCAAAATACAACCATTTCTCCAAGTATGAGTTGGAAGTAGAGTTGGAAGTTATGTCAGTGCTAAGTCTATCAAGCAACCAAGAAGAAGGGTGACTACATTGCCTACAGGAGTAGATGTTGTATATTGAGTGATTTCAAGATGTGAAGAGAGGAATGAAGTAATGAAAAAAGAAAACGACATAAATGCAATGTAGTATAATGAATTAAACCATTCACTAGAATAAATGGAAACATGAGTTTGAGAGACATATCCTAAAGAAAAATTACGCCAATGATACTTAAAATTCACATGATAATATGCATACTAGCAACCTTAGAATGGGAGAAATAGGTTGATGCAATCATGGGACTAGAGAACGATGTAGTTGTTGGTTGGAATAATCATGGCCCATCTCAACCTACCTTCAAAAGTCATTTCATCACCCTCGTCTATTGACTCAAGCCCATCTTAAAACCCTCCCTCTATGGCCTCCATTTGGCCTCGAAGGAACATACGGGCACTACACTCAAAAATTGGAACTATGGATGACACAAGTGAGGTCAACCTATTGCCACAATTGAGGATGAGAAGAACTAATAGAAATGGGCCACAAGAGGACATGCATGTAGAAACTTGTCATGGCATGGAAATTAGTAATTTGTTTTTCAAGTTTTAATATATTTTGTTGGGTTTATTTTTCACTTGAGCAATATGTTGTAATGTCCCCAACCCTTTGATCGACGAAGAGGACGCTACCACACACGAAATCAACCGGGCATCTAGCCCCATGAACATGAACATACATGCATATAATGCTGAAGTATGATACTTACAAACATCAAACGTATTATAAAGCATAGTCATTCATATATGCAATGGAAGTAAAACATATCAATCAGCATTTAACATGTACATAATCATTCATCAATGGTAAATATGGTTGCAGACACATAATTTAGGCAAGAATACTTATCTTATAAATAACTTGTTCCGCAACCAGCTACATCGCTACAACATTCCACCCAACCATAGGCCCACGTGATCCTTAATCTCTCGGCAACGCTGCCACCACCAAGTCGGGCATGATTCCCCAAGGAATAAGGAACTAGCAGGCTTACACATAGCCAAGGATAACAACACAACAAGGGTACACAATTCAGCCAAGCCAACACAGTTGGGTTTATCAGGCGAACAACTGATGAGCCAAGCCAACCAAGTTGGGTTTATCAGGCCATCCAGGAGCTAGGGAAAGGCTAAATGCTAAGCTGGTGAGCCCATTTAAGAGTTACAGACACCGACACCAGAATCAGCCTGGCTTCTAAAACACCCACACACACACCCAACATAAGGAAGTCAGTCCTTTCTCTGCAACGTAGTCCCTCAAACCTTGATCTCCCTTCCAGTTCTATTCAGGGGTTGTGGAGAATAAATCCAACCCACTAGCTCTGTCTGTGTGGTTCCTAACCCACCAGGTTTATCAACCACATCAGGCCCTCATTCACCACTCCAATGCAATCCGAGGACAAAACCACTACAGGCATGTAGCAAACCAGCTATTAAGCTTTAACAGGGGAAAAGCAACTCCCTGGATTGTTCTTGGCCCTATCATGGCCAAAACGATCCCATAGCCGCTTACCGCAACCAATTCACAAGGGAAAACGCAGCCAACACAGGTGGAAAACAACAGGAGAAAACTGCAGCAACGGCTCACAATGAAGCAATAGAACGTCACACAGTGGCAATGTTGGAAAACAATGGTGGAGTAAAAACGCAGACTCTATGCAGGAGCAGGAGGAAGTACAAATCCGCAGACTAACGGTCAGTGAGGAAGAGGAGAACAAACCCCCACACAAGGATTGTAATCCCTTTTAACTCCGCTCTGCATGGGAAAAACAAACAACTCATGATCGAGATAGTGGGCAGACCATCCGCAACCCAAAAGGCGCGTCGTGGAGAGAGTGCAAGCGTGGGCGTAGTGGTTTTATTGCCAGCAATTAGATGCCCCAACTAACAACAGAATAGTTAAGGTGGTGGTTGGATGAGACAAGGAAAGGTGAGCAATCAAACAGGGTGGTGACACATGGCTTTTCCCACAGGATCCAGGTTTATCAATCCCCCCCCTTAACCTTGGGAAATCATGCCCCTTCTCAATTTGGTTGCAGTGAACATAGCTGGTTGGGTTTATTTAATTAAAAGGCATAGTTACATGATGCCACAACTTGATATATGCTATATGTCCTGATATACTATCGGTGACAATTCCAATCCGAAACATAACATAACCAAATCGATGGTGGGGCCTTGGCATTTAGCTCCGCACCATGATTATTTACAATGTATATATATATCATGTATATTTAATGCATCGGAGTCAAAATTGGGGTGTTACATTCCCCTACCCCTTAAACAGCACTATCCTCAGTGCTTTACAAAATTTGAACAAAATGCTACACTGGTACTACCTCAATGTTCTGCAGAATTGAACAAAAATGGATGTGCCAATCGCATGGCATCCTCCAGCTCCCATGTAGCCTCTTCAGGTCCGTAGTGCTCCCATTGCACCTTTACCTGCCCTATGGCCCGGTTCCGGAGCATTGTGACCTTCCTGTCGAGGATGCGCATTGGCTCAATTTGGAACTCTCCCTCAGGTTCCACCTAAGTCACATCCCAATATATCACATGGTTAGGACAATGTACATATTTCTTAAGCAAAGAAACATGAAAAACATTATGAACTCTAATACTAGCAGGCAATGCAAGTCTATATGCAACAGGCCCTATTCTTTCAAGCACTTCAAACGACCCACAATATCTAGGTGACAGCTTGGCACAACTTCCAAGCTTCAAGGAATTTTTCTTTGCTTTCACTCTGAGGTAAACATGATCCCCAACACTGAACTCTCTGTTCATCCTATGCTTATCTTCATATCTTTTCTATCTGCACTATGCTGCTTTCAGATTCTATCTAATCTTTACAACCTCTTGCTCCATTTCCTTGGGCAATTCTGGTCCAAGCACAACCCTATTTATTGGATTGTCCCAAGTCACTAGTGTCCTACACCTTCTTCCATACAAAGCTTCATACAGACTCATCCCCAAGGATTTCTGTTGTCCATTGTTCTAAGCAAACTCTACCAAGTGTAAGTAATCTTCCCACTTGGTTGGTTTGTCCATCACATACATGCGAAGCATATCTTCAAGCACTCGATTAACTCTTTCTGTCTGCCCATCTATCTAAGGATGGTATGCAGTGTTGAAGTTTAGCTTTGTACCCAAATCTGCAAACAACCCCTTCCAAAAATTGGAAGTGAGCTTGACATCTCTGTCAGAAACTATTGCCTTCGGCAATCCATGCAATTTGAAAATCTCCTTCATGAAGATCTTTACAATGTCATCAGTTTTATGCGTAGACTTCACCGGTATAAAATGTGTTGCCTTTGTCAACTTGTCTACCACAACCATGATGGAATCATGTTGTCTCCAAGTCATCGGCAATCTTGTAATAAAATCCATGGAAATAACTTTCCATTTCCATTCCGGGACGGGCAAAGGCTGCAACAAACTTGCAGGGTGTTGATGCTCAACCTTTACCTGTTGACATTTCATACACCTTGAAATGTATTCAGCCATGTCCTTTTTCATTCCTGGCCAAAAGTATTGCTTTCTAGCTGTAGCAATTGTCTTCTGATATCCTGGGTGACCAGAATACGGAGCTTGATGGATTTCATCCATAACAACTCTCCTCAAATCTGCTACATTCGGAATATAAATTTTGCCTTTATAGGTAAGAAGTCCATCTTCTTCCAATTTATATCCCTTGTATCTCTTCTCAAGACTTTCCTACTGCAATTTGTCTTTTACATGCTCATACAATTCATCTCTAGCAGTATGATTAACAATCTGCTGCCTCAAATCTGATTGGAAAATACTAAGAGATGCCACATGCATTTCTTGCACCTTCCTGCTGAGTGCATCAACTACCTTGTTTTCTTTCCCCTTTATGTGCTTGATTTCAAAGTCAAACTTACATAAAAATTCCAGCCATCTTGTTTTCCTAGCATTCAAAGTAGTATGATCAAATAGATACTTCAGACCAGAATGGTTTGTTCCAAGCTCAAATATTCTACCCATCAAGTAATGCCTCCATAGCTTGAGAGCATATACTATGGTTGCAAGCTTTAGATCATGAGTGGCATAGTTCTTCTCATGCTCCTTTAGCTTTCTTGACTCAACATATCACGTGGTTGTCTTGCATAAGGACTCCTCCAAGCCCTTGTTCGCATGCATCGGTACATACCACAAAATCTTTCTCTGGATCTGCAACTTTCAATACTGGTACACTGGTGAGAAGATTTTTCAACCGCTGGAAGCTTTTTTCACACTTCGAAGTCCATTTGAACCTTACCCCCTTCTTTTGCAAAGAAGTGATGGCATGTGCAACCTTGGAAAATCCCTCAATGAATCTCTTGTAGTATCCTGCAAGTCCCATAAAAGACCTTACATCTGTCACATTTCTTGGAGTAGGCCAATTCATAATGGCTTCAATCTTTTTAGGGTTCACAGATATACCCTCTTTTGAGATAATGTGACCCAAATACTGTATTCTATCTCTGTAGAAGTCACACTTGCTCAGTTTTGCATACATCTGATGCTCCCTGAGCAATTGCAATGTCAATCTCAAATGCTCTTAATGTTCTTCCTCATTCTTAGAATAAACAAGAATGTCATCAAGGAAAACAAAAACAAACTTGTCCAAATACTTACTGAAGACACTGTTAATGAGGCACATAAATGTAGCTGGTGCATTTGTGAGGCCAAATGGTACCACTACAAACTCATAATGCCCATACCTTGTCCTGAAGGCTGTCTTATAAATGTCTTCGTCCTTGATTCTCACCTGATGATAACCAAACCTCAAGTCAATCTTGGAAAATACCTTTGCTCCTCTCATTTGATCAAAGAGGTCATCAATCCTAGGAAAGGGATATTTATTCTTCACAGTAACCTTGTTCAATTGTTTGTAATCAATACATAACCTTAGTGTACCATCTTTCTTCTTTACAAATAGAACCGGTGCTCCCCAAAGAGACACACTTGGTCAGATATACTTCTTTTCCAACAGCTCTTGCAGTTGCATCTTCAACTCTAGCATCTTCGGTGTACTCATCCTATAGGGTGTCTTGGACATTGGTGCTGCTCTTGGCACAAGTTCAATGGTGAAATCAATGTCCCTCTTTGGAGGAAGCCCTGGAATCTCATCAGAAAACACATCATTGAATTCCTGTAACACCTGATAGTCCTCCAATCTAGGAGTTTCATATTCTATTGGTTCCAAAATATGAGTTGCATACAACTGGCAACCCTTCCTATAGAACTTCAATTGCATTGCTGAAACCTATCTTACTGAAATTACATTTGGAATACCTTTTACAACTACTGGGTTTCCTTCTTCATCTATGCATTCAAAAGTCTTGTTGTAACAGTCAAGCTTTAGTTTGTGAGCCTCTAACCAATCCATTCCAATGATAACATCATAGGAACCAAGCGGTAGAACATTCAGATCTATACAAGTGATCAATCCATTCATGACTAATGGACACTTCTCCACCACTTCACTGACCTTTCTCTTAGTCCCAATGGCTAACTGAACTAACCAAGATTTCCCATGCTTTACCTTCTTAAAAGCACAAATATCCACTACTCTAGGAGTAATGCAACTGTGAGTAGAACCAGGGTCAATCAAAATAGAAACAGATTGTTCAACAATCTTACCTGCAACTTCTACCACAATTGACTGGTGATTTTCCTGACGGTCCTCCAGTGCTGCATAAATTCTAGGGACTGCCCTTGCTACTTGACCCACTGTTTCTGCTTCCTGAATGTTATAAGTTGGCCTTGAACTTTCATTCTCAAGTGGACAATATCTGCGCAAGTGGGGTCCTTTACATTTCCAACATTTGAGTGCACCTTTATTCTGATGTGGCTCTTTAGGCTTTCCACCTGTCACTCCAACTAGATTACTCCCAGCTTGGGATGGTTGTTTCTGCTGATTCCTGAATCTAGAAGGTTTGAAACCTTTCCTTCTTTGGTCAAACTTCTCATTCTTCTTGTCCTTCCATGCCTTATGGTAATTAGGTTTACATTTTCTTTGCTCATAGCAATACTTAGCCTTCCTTATTGCTTCTTCAAGAGTTCTACGTTCATAAAACTCAATTCTGTCTTTGTAAGACCAAGGAAATCCACTCAGAAACCGCTAGACCTTCACTTTTTCATCTCTGATGTACCGGACATACCTCAATAATTCCAAGAACTTATTTTCATATTCATCCATGGTCTACTGCCCCAATCTCAGCTCATGGAACTCTTTAATCTTGTAATCATAATACCTGTCGGAGAGGTATTTCTACCTGAAATACTTCTTGAACTGCTTTCACTGATCCTCTTTACTTGCTTGAAGTGTTCCCACCAAATGGATGCTCTTCGATTCAGATTGAATATGGAAATTCTTGCCTTCATGTTTCCTGAATAATCCTACACTTGGAAGTACTTCTTTATCCCAAGAAGCCAAGTTTCAACCTCTTGTCCAGTCTTTATCTCACCATAAAATGTAGGAGGTTTAGCTTTCTTAAATTCATCCCGAGAGTGATCCCTATGGTGCCTTCTTCTTTTCCTTTTACAAGAAGATGAACTTGTATCTCCACTAGATTCTTCAAAGTCACATGATCCACTGGAAGTCCTTATCCTCCTTCTAGTGCTACTCTTACTGCCTTCTGGCCTTGATGTACCTCATCCAGAATCTATCTTCTTCTACAAGTCTGTCAAACTCTACAAAATGGCAACATTCAACTGATGCTGCTCTTCCTGGGTTTTAATCAAACTTCTCATGGTGGCTGCAACCTCGGACGGTGTCTCCTGGAATATTCTTCCATTAGACTCTATGTCATCATTTCCATTGCGGATATTTTCTCCCATGGAATCTCCTACACGCTCGTAAGAATCTTGAGCATCATATCTGTCATGGGTTCTCATGACTAAACCACCTCTTGCTTTACCACACTGTTCTTCCTAGAATATTGCTCTTGGAGGTGTTTATAATTCTGCAAACGTGTTAGTAGAAAACTGTTAGATACATATCATTAATGTAATTCAGAACTACTTACCTTCCTTTTTCTAAAAATTCATAAAACAACAATTTTGCTAAAACACAAAATTTTTCTCTCTCTCATGTTCAACCTGGTAATCCACTAACAGTCTGCTGAAAACCCACTAAAAGACAATTGAAAACTGCTTGAAAAATCGCTAAGAAGTTCCCTCGAAAAACCCAAATCTCCTTTGGTCCAATCGGACCTCCTCCCAACTATCTTTCCGACATTTCGGTGGTCAAAACACCTAGCTCATCGACGGTCTGTTCATTTATTTCCCTCCGGCATGTCGAGTCCGTAGTGATCTAACCCTCCGAACTGTAATGGCAATGCCAAGGTCTATCTATCAGCGGTTTCATCAATTAAGGTTTTTTCGCTGTATCGGTGATCAGACGTGTTATTCATCAGGTGCACAGTCCCTTGGGCAACCGTAACGGCAAAAAGTGATCTCACTGTGGGTTCCGTGGACATCCATTGGCTATCGGACCTACTATCCATCGGGTGGATAGTGTCTTAGACTGCCGCAACAATGGATTTACAACCCCCAAATTATTCTGATCGGCAGCCAACAAACCTTCTAGGGTTTCTGCGGATCACAGCTTGTTGGCGGAATCTTTGCGTCATCTGCGAGTGGAAAGACTAATGCATCGGCCGAATAGTTCCCTCGGCAGCCACAACAGCGGACTGACAAACAGCTAAATTCTTCCGCGGTGTCAGCGATCCCAACAACTATTTTCTGCCGATGGCATCGGCGGTCTGAACAACTAATTTCTTCCGGAGTCCGCCACCGCATCGGCGGTTCCGTCATCTAAATTTCGTCGACGATTCCCATACTTAGAGAAATTTTCAAAACTTTTCTCTTTAGTCTTCTTTTCTGCTGCTTCATCGACTCAACTATCTCTTATTCTTTGCCGATTCGTTTAACTATCTGTCGGCAAAAGCTTCCTTTATCTTCCACCGACTCTGTCGGCTCCATCTTCCCCTATACATCATCTATCAAATCAATTGTTTGTCACCACTATATCGGCGAATTAAACCTCAATACTTCCGCAGTGTCGACGCTCCCGAGCACTAAACGCCACCGTAGTTATGTTATCGGAACTCGGAGCCACTATTCACTAAACACCTCGGCATCGACGAGTGGAAAGACTAAGGCATCGACGAAATAGTTCACTAACCAACCGCAACGGTGGATGCTCGAACAACTAATTTCTGTCGATCGGCGCTCCGATCATCTATCTTTCGTCGATTGCCGATGGTTTTCCACACTTAAACAAAATTTCAAAAATTTTCTTCTTCCTTCCATGTCGACAATCCCATCCTCTAGTCATTGGCGATCCCAACCACTAACATTTTCTGATGGCCGATGATCTCGTGCCTTAGAAAATTTTCGGAACTTTCCTCCTCTATCTTCTGCCGCATCGGCCGTCAAATCAACTTATCTATCTTCTGCCGCATCGACCGTCAGATCAACTTATCTATCTTCTGCCGCATCGGCCGCCAGATCAACTATCTTCTGTGGCATCGACGATCGAAGGCTCTACCCGTCGGAAGCATAGTTGCCTAGCCATCCGCAACGGCGACACACAATCAGCCAATCTCTTCCGATGTAGTCATCAAACTTTCGCCGCATCGGCAACGTAATCATCTAAGCATCGGTGATGCGATCAACTAATTATCGTTGATGATTACACTACTTCGTAAAAATTTTCCAAATTCCTCTCCATCGTCGATCAATCTACTATCCTCCGCCGACGTGTCATCGGCGATTCCTTCAACTAAGTGGCGTTGATCGCCAATAGTCGGCATTGGGTGGTCTTCAGAGTAATTCTTTTGCTACGTCGGAAGAACTTCTCACTGAGTTCTCCGATGCGCTAATGATTTTAACACTCAAGCAAAATTTCGCAAAACCTTCCGCCGTCAGGTGGGCTTCAAACTAACACTTCCGCCGTGTCAGAGGAACTTCGCACTATGTTCTCCGATGGGCCGACGAGCGACGAACGCAATTCCGTCCACAATCTTCTTTCGATTGTCGTACATCGGGTGACCTTCAGACTATCTTTTCCACTGCATCGAAAGAACTTCGCACTAAGTTTTTCAATGAACCGACAATTCTGACACTTTGAAAAATTTTGTGAATTTTCTTGTCATCACCCCTTTCTCTTGGTTTCTTCTGGGCAGTGAGCAACCTGCCTTTGCTGACTGATCTTTCATGGCCCTCTAAGGCCCAAATGCTGCAACATAAGCTCTGTCATTGCATCTTCACGGCCCATTCAAACCCATGCTGCAACCTTTGCTCTGATACCACACAATAACGTCCTTGACCCTTCGATCAACGAAGAGGACACTACCACACACCAAATCGATCGGGCATCTAGCCCCATGAACATGAACATACATGCATATAATGCTGAAGCATATTCATTCATATACACAACAGAAGCAAAACATATCAATCAGCATTTAACATGTACATCGTCATTCATCAATGGTAAATATGGTTGCAAACACAAATTTGACAAGAATACTTATCTTATAAAGAACTTGTTCCACAACCATCTACGTCGTTGCAACGTTCCACCCAACCATAGGCCCGCGTGCTCCTTAATCTCTCAGCGACGCTGCCATCCCCGAAGGAATAAGGAACTAGCAGGCTTACACATAGCCAAGGATAACAACACCACAATGGTACACAGTTCAGCCAAGCCAACACAATTGGGTTTATCAAGCAAACAACTGATCAGCCAAGCGAACCAAATTGGGTTTATCAGGCCATCCAGGAGCTAGGGAAAGGCTAAATGCTAAGCTGGTGAGCCCATTTAATAGTTACAGACACGGACACTAGAACCATCCTGGCTTCTAAAACACCCACACACACACACCCAACATAAGGAAGTCAGTCCTTTCTCTGCAACGCAGTCCCTCATACCCTGATCTCCCTTCCAGTGCTATTCAGGGGTTGTGGAGAAGAAAGCTAGCCCACTAGCTCTGTCTGTGTGGTTCCTAACCCACCAGGTTTATCAAGCACATCAAGCCCTCATTGACCACTCCAATGCAGTCCAAGGACAAAACCACTGCGTGCATGCAGCAAACCCGCTATTAAGCTTTAACAGGGGAAAATCAACTCCCTAGATTGTTCTTGGCCCTATTGTGGCCAAAACGATCCCACAACCGCCTACCGCAGCCAATTCACAAGGAAAAACATAGCCAACACAAGTGGAAAACAAGAAGAGAAAACCACAACAACGGCTCACGATGAAGCAACAGAACGTCGCACAATCCAAACACAGCAGCAACGTTGGAAAACAATGGTGGAGTAAAAATGCAGACTTTATGCGGAAGCAGGAGGAAGTACAGATCCGCAGACTAACGGTCGGTGAGGAATAGGAGAACAAAACCCCACACAAGGATTGCAATCCCTTTTAACTCCACTCTGCATGAGAAAAACGAATAGCTCACGATCGAGATAGTGGGAAGACCATCCACAACCCAAAAGGCGCGTCGTGGAGAGAGTGCAGGCGTGGGCGTAGTGGTTTTCCTGCCAGCAATTATATGCCCCAACTAACAACAAAACAGTTAAGGTGGTGGTTGGATGAGACAAGGAAAGGTAAGCAATCAAACAGGGTGG
This sequence comes from Pseudotsuga menziesii, assembly GCA_001517045.1. Classification (NCBI taxonomy): domain Eukaryota; kingdom Viridiplantae; phylum Streptophyta; class Pinopsida; order Pinales; family Pinaceae; genus Pseudotsuga; species Pseudotsuga menziesii. Next base: position 257,660 of record LPNX011003555.1, read on the forward strand.
TGACACATGGCTTTTCCCACGGGATCCAGGTTTATCAATCCCCCCCCTTAACCTCAGGAAATCATGCCCCTTCTCAATTTGGTTGCAGTGAACAAAGCTGGTTGGGTTTATTTAATTAAAAAGCATAGTTGCATGATGCCACAACTTGATATATGTCGTATGTCCCGATATACTATCGGTGACGATTCCAATCCGAAACATAACATAACCAAATCGATGGTGGGGCCTTGGCCTTTAGCTCTACACCATGATTATTTACAATGTATATATATATCATGTATATTTAATGCATCGGGGTCAGAACCGAGGTGTTACATATGTGAGGCAATACCTCAAGGGGTTCATGTATATTTAATGCATCGGGGTCAAAACCGAGGTGTTACATATGTGAGGCAATACCTCAAGGGGTTCACTTTGTGAACCAGTGACATAACACTTGTGATTGTAAGATATTAAATAATACCCTATATTGCACTAGATATTAAGGAATGCCTCCAAAAATCCTTTTATTGAAACTCCTCCCAATACACATTTCCAATTAAAAAAACACATTTTCACTAGATATGTTACATATCCATTTTTTTCATTAAAAGTTTAATACCCATTTTAATGTTTATGTTTACCTTTAGTATGGTGACATGAGATAGTTCTCCTAACCCCTACATATCTTTCAGGGTCAAATATGGAATTTTAGCAAGAGAAAATATTTCAAGATGGAGAACAACCCATTGAACATAGGGCAACCTCATACCTACTCAAATACCATTATGAGTCCAAGCATAGTTGATTCACGCCATACTTATTCAAACATTATTTTGACTTCACGCGTAGTCGAGTTCACACCAACTTCAAACACAATCCCAATTCAAACTGCCTCGATACCTTTTTCAAGCCCCTAGATACGTAATTATGATGCTCTTTAATATTTCTATGTTTCTAATATATTAAAAATACCCTTTGACCCCTATGTACTAAGCAACATATTTCTTCCATTTTTATGAATAATAAATCTCCCAATATAAACTCACATGCCATAATATTGGCCATATAGTAAACCCTAGTGGGAAATATCCTGTTAAACCTAAAAACATTGGAATAGGGACGACAAACATTAAAGTCATAGATACACATTTCTGCATTTTAGATATTTAACTACAACATTCCATAAACTTTTAATATCAGAAAGTTGTCTAATTTAACCACAACATTTTCTAATATAAATCATACTTGGTAGAGTGGAAAAAACAAAATTCAAATAAAGCCAAATATCTTTGAGTATATGGGTTTTATTATGGATAGGGATGGTATTCATCCTATTTGGATGGTAAAACAAAATGCAACCTAATTTAAATATATTTTCCAAAAGGGAGTACATGATGATGAATCTAAACATCATTAAATAAATTTAGATAGATATAAAGCATGAGTTCCTCATTTAAATTTAGTGTGGTAACTTATTTTAATTACTTTAATGTCTATGTTTTATAACTTCATTGTATCGAAAGAAGCGAGGTGCTCTCCATGGGGGAGTGGGGGAGATCCTACGACACGTAATGCTAGTTGACATAAATAAAAAATCTTTAGATAAAAAATGAAAAATATAAATTACTTATAGACTTAAATCAAATATAAAAAAAATAAATTAGCATGTATCCATTTTAAACCCGGATATATTAAGTACCGAGAGGGATCCAAATGGTAAAAAAATGTACATCTCAAGAAACCTCTTAGTGCTTGACAGATCCGGGTTTAAAATGGATCTATGCTAGTCTATGAGGTCTTGAGTTAGATCTTCCAAGTCTATTGACTTTATGGAGTTAAAATGGATCTATGCTAGTCTATGAGGTCTTGAGTTAGATCTTCCAAGTCTATTGACTTTATGGAGTGCCTCCGGATGTAATATTAAAAATAAAAAATAAAAAATATAAATTACATTTCAACTTAAATAAAATATAAAAAAATTAAACTAGTATAGATCCATTTTAAACCCAGATCTATCAAGTACCAAGAAGGATCCAATTGGTGAAAAATGTATACCCCAAGAAATTGGATCCCTATCTGTGCTGAATAAATTGGGTTTAAAATAGGTCTATGCTAATTATCTGATTAGACATGGTAATAACCTTCATGAATTTAAATTTACACTAGCAACTATTCATGAAATGGGAAAGACTAAGTAAGATACACTAAGTTTTTCATATATATATATATAATAAACAGTTTACAGGGTAATACAAAAGTAGATGACTGCTCATCAAGAAACTGGTGTTAAAGCATTTACATCATAAGAATAAAATCACTGTTACAATTTGAAAAATCATTTATATATAAATGTTTAACCAAATTCCGTAAAACCAGGTTGGCATTGATATGGAACTTAAATCATCCAAGTTAGCTCTAAAGCGGTTAGACAATCTGCCTTTCAGCCTTCGTCTACGCCCAGTCAGTTACTCAACTTGATCAAGACAAACTATTATCATACAAAATACTACCTAACGATTTAGAAAAAATTTGCCTTGGAAAAAATTCCATTGAAAAATACTTTTTACAGAAAAAGAAACCAGAAAAACTATCATATAAAATACTAGCTAATGATTTAGAGAAACTTTGCCATGCATAGAAAAAAGAAACCAGAAAAAACTATTATCATAAAAATACTGCTGATGATTTAGAGAAAATTTGGCGTCGAAAAACTTCTATTGAGGAACCTCTTACAAGAAAATAAAAACCATTTACCAAAAGACACAGCATCCAGCTTTCCCCTTACAGTAACACTATGTCAGCTGTCTGACACCATGTGGGGTTCCAATAAGAACAGACGATCCATAAAACATACATGCATGCAAGCATGCACTGTAGATGTATGGATTTACATTTTGGCGAGTACTACTGAAGTTGTTTTACCATACCATATGAGACGAGCCAATACAACCCACATCAAATAACACAATCACATCTCATAGAAGACTGATAGACTACATAAAGCCCTCAAATAACTAACCATCTGACAATCTTTGTAGTGGGAATATCCACCACTTCCAAAGTAGCAAGCAATGACGCAAGTCATGTGCTTCTGGCTTATCAGGTGATTCTATATACAATTCTGTTTTGAACAGTAGCAAACTTAGAAAGCTGAGAAGATCGAATAGGTAATATTCATGCTGCAGGATGATGTTTACCATGAAGGAACCTCCCGAGACCATACTGACTAGTTTACTGAAGAATTCTCGCTCTGATTGACTCGGCATGACCAACCAATAGCCTACATAAAATATGATAGCTGTTTCTTTTTTCTTGAACCACCTTCACCATACAATTCATTCCATTGCTGCAGCTCATTCATTATTGTACCTTCAGATGCAAAGCTTGCCGATACCTGTTTCACAGCAGCAAATTTCAATGGATTGACCAAAAAACAGAATCTAAAGATAATAAAACTCAATGTGAATCGCAACTAACCTGATCCTTCGCCTTCCTCATGTCATCCATGGTCAGAGGCCTTAGAACAATAGATTCAGAGGCCTCTTCTCTTACTTCTTCCTTTTTGTCTGCACGATTATCTGTTGATGTATCAGCTTTATTGGGGGACCCTGACTTACTTTCTTCATCTTTTTTCTCAGCATTTTCCTTTTTCCTTGCCTGCAGATTATAGCAATGCCTTAACTGTTTCGAACATTGTTCAATAACCTAGTGACTCCAACTAACATAAAATGGCCCTTTCAAAACAAAATTTAGCAAATATGAGAAGTCTCTCTGGGTATTTCTATGCTCAAATCATACGTGAGTTTACATGAATGGTATTCCGACAATTTGAGGACAAAAGAACCAATGCATTAAATAATTTAGCATACTATGCTTTGACAAAGAAAATGGCGTTCCTACTACAGACCTTTTCTTTCTCTTGCTCTCTCCTTATCAACTCTCTTACAGGCTGGAAAGCTGCTGTTGTACATAAGTTCTGTACAAAGCATCACCCGAATGAAAATAACTCATTAAGACATGACTCTTCAGTAAAATATGCCTTCTTTGGATAAAATAAAATAGGATGATGCTCATAATGCTAGCCTACCTTCAAGTCACTGCCAGTATATCCTTCAGTTATGGTTGCAAGCTCCTTGAAATTAAAACCTTCTTCAATTTTCTCTTTCGCAAGGAGTGTCATTAGAATTTTTTCTCGATTCTCAGCAGTAGGTAGACCTACCATGATCCTATACAAGTCAAGTAAATTCAGATTAGTAATTATAGATCAAGATCAAAGTCATTATATAACAAATATGGAACGATGCCAAAATCTCACTCTTCAACCTTCGCTCAAAACGTCTGATGATAGCTTCATCAAGATCAAAAGGTCTATTTGTTGCAGCCAACACAAGAACGCGCTCCCCATTCTTAGACAGCAATCCATCCCAGTGGGCCATAAACTCATTCTTGATTTTCCTCATAGCCTCGTGCTCTCCAACCCTAGACCTTTGTCCCAGCATGCTATCTACCTGCAATAAAAGCCCAATAGAGCATACAATATGAATTCAACATCAGTAGTTTGGTTTAGTTTTTAAAGTAGTGGTTAATAATGTTCGTCTATCACTAGATCCTGACCAATAAACTTTGTCAATAAAAATTACAGGAATATATAACAGACCTCATCGATGAAGATGACAGTTGGAGACACTTTTGAAGCCAAACTAAACAATGCCCTCACATTTTTCTCATCTTCTCCAAACCACTGCATAATCAGTAAAAGACACCAATTCTCAGTCCCTCAACGTAACAAAATGTCAAGGAACAAAGACAGAATATCTTCCTAAATGCATATACCTTCGATGTAATGGTGGACATTGAGACATTAATGAAACTGGCACCAGCCTCAGTTGCGAGAGCCTTTGCAAGCATCGTTTTCCCAGTTCCAGGGGGGCCAAACAGCAAGATGCCTCTGCAAGGCTGGGTGGAAAATGAACAAAAGAACAATTGTTAGCAAAATCAAATCTTTAAAGGATTTTATGCAACATACTGTCTGAAGCAATATGCTACCTTAAGAAGCCCTCCTTTGAAAAGGTCTGGACGTCGAAGAGGCAACATCACAAGCTCTTGAAGCACTTCTTTGACATTGTCCAAGGCTCCAATATCTGAAAAATTCACACCAACTTCACCAGCAGGAATAACCTCTGGTCTAATTCGTTTCTCAAAGTCATTGTCTGGAGCCACTTCCTATAGCAATAAATATTACATTCATGAATATCTTTCAATAATGTTTACACAATACGTAATAACAGAAAGCAATCGTTCCAGAAGCTATGTATTTTTAACCTATCAGACTCACTAATTTAGAAGGAAGAGGAGGTGGATTTGATGCTTCTTTCTTAGGGGCATACGATTCTTTCTTAGGATCAGCTCCTTTCTTAGGGGCATCATCTTCTTTCTTAAGGTAAGTTTCTTTCTTAGGGGCACCTCCCGCAGGGGCAAAGTCAGTTTTCTCAGCCGCACCTTTGTTATCTTCACTTGGCAGCTCCACCTTTGTAACACCTGTCTCCCGAGGGTCCTGAATTTGAAAAAAAGGAAGAAGAAATTGATGAGTCCCATTTAGTGATAACTAAGACAATTAGTAATCGATTAGATGACTGTTTCCCAACCTTGGAAGAATCCCCATTGAACATTTGTAGTGTATCCTTGTTTTCTGCCTCCCCTCCCTGAAACAGACTCAGCCCATGCGCCAAGCTATTAACACAGACAATGGGAAGTTAGAATCTTGATAATGATTACCTGGCCCTAGCTGTTTCCGGATCTAAATGTAAAGAGAATGAAAGAAAGAAACCTTTTTGATGAAATAACCAGCCTTCCATTTCTGTACCCTGGATTTTTTGTATTCATTAGATGATGAGAAATGGCAGACACGACAATTTCTTCCATATCTGCAAAATCAAAATTGACATCACTAATCTGTTTATGAAGTATGTTCCAGTTTTCAATAGATATTATGGGAATGAACTCACAAGTACTAAGAAGCACCGAATCCAAAAAGCAAATGGATCCCAAATCATCACATTCAAGATCATTTTCTGCAAGAATCTGTCAAAGTATTGACAAAAGCAGCAAAGCAATGGTCAGAAGCTGAATACTAATCACTGATGCAAAAACACCTAATATGAACTGTAATAATATAGATAAAATGTTCCAATATCATCTCTACATTCTACTTGTAACTTACAAAAAGAAACTTGTTAAGAGACTTCATAAAATCATAAATATGCTCAATAATCAAGATAATAAAACATAATCTGCAAGCTCTAGACAACAAACAAAGTGCAAAAGATTTTGGTACAGAATCGGTAACATATGCATCTAAACACTCGAAACAAGATCATGATTATTCAGAACTGTTGCTGAGATACAACTAGACATCTAATTCTTTGTATTACCTCTGATATATGGTTCCTATTGTCCTGAAACTGAATAATTTTCAAATCTTCTTCAAGCTGACTATTCCAGCTGACAAGGTGTGCATTGTCTTCTGGGGGCTTTATATCAATATTATATGGAAATAATGATGATAGCTTTTCATCTATTCCTCTGTTGTTCTGTTTGTCTGATGGATCCACCATTCTGGAACCTAAAACCAATACTGGTCCTGAAAGCTTCTTTACCATTTTGCAGAACAAACCATATGTCTTTGGCGCTCTGAACATAAGCATCTCAACATCTCTCAAATATAGAATTATAGGGCCTGTTCTCGAGACAGTCATTAAAACCTGTGGCATATTTTGAATCATAAGCAAGACAATCTAAAAATTAACCTTACAAAAGAAAAGAAAATAATGCCTTAAAACTCACCTTATAAAGGGACTGCACAAGTAGTTTATCTTCAAAAGCCCAGCTACTAGTCCGTTTTAGAGAACCTATACTCAACAAAACAATTTGATGTCAATCCGAAAGTAAATGATTGAATCATGAATGGGAAAGATTAATTAGTGAGAAGACAAAAGTATCGGTGAACCTGAATTCTGGGAACTTGTTGCAGATGTAGCAAGCCTTGATAAGTCGGCTGCCGATGCAGAGTTTCTTTTGAGTTTAGTACTTACATGTTCCCTGAAACAACAAATGCTATTAAGAGATACAAATATAAAGTATTTAATCATAGAAAAATAAGTGACAATAAAAAGAGACGACTAAGAGGATTTCATCACTTCGATTTTATTTCAACACTGCTGTTCTGTCTCCTAAGTGAACCTGAAATTAAACAGCAAATCCATCAATTCAGGTTATGGAGATTAATATACAATTGTGATGTTAAAATCAAGCAATTATGATCTAAAAGCTCAGTAACGAAGAAACATTTAAATATTCTGTAAATCTAATTCACCTGATCCTTTGGACTTGAAATCCTCCCGTGGAGGAAGAATTGAGAAATTTCCAAGTAATTCAGTCACACGATCCAGTGCAGATGCAGACATTGTTTTTGTAAGCTGCAGAAATACCAAGAAAAAGCTCACAATCTTCTAAATACAAATAACCACACAACAAAATATAGAATACACCAAAAACACTTCCTAGGGAAGAGATTTATACAGTATCTGCACGTCCTCCGTATCTGCTCTGCACCTGCAAAAATTAACTAAAATAAACTCAGAAACCCATGCATTTAATAAACTTGGGAGGAATTGGTTAAAAATAATTAAAGCATATGCACTCCATGTACCTTACCTTTAATGAAAAGTCTGTTACATCCAGCAACAACAATTTAGCCTCAAAATGGTCTGCTAGTGCCTTTGCAAGCATTTGTAGATAAGGTTCTGCAAGCGTAATTGTAAAACACTCATCTTCCAAAGAAATTCTGAAATACTACAATCTTCAAAAAAACGCATACAGAAAATAGATCATAGCTCACCTGCAGGGCCTGACAACAAAATTGCACGACTGGCCGGACCCAAGTTTCTTGTGTAATTGAAAATCTCAGCTTGATTGAAATGAAGATAAGCAGCATTAGTCAATAGCATCCTTGTTTGATCACTGAAACGTATAGTTCAATTCCAATATATGTCACAATCTTTTCTCATATCCAATTTTCATGGCAACTACCAGTCAGACTCCTCTTCATCTAACAAACAACAGCTAAGAACCTCAAAGAACCCAAGTAAGTAAAAGACTTCCATGCTCCAAATGACTGAGAAAAAATGATATTTATGCAAGTAGGATAAAAACTAAAGACACTTCGGCTATCGGAAAGCATGAGACCTTCTATGGACAGGACCCACAGTAGTTTGCACAAGCTAAAGCATTTCAATCATAACAGAAAACAAAGATTCAATTACAAATACAAAAACTTATACATGTTGTATGGGTGTGTTAACCCCCATATTTATTGCAACTGGTGGGATAAGATCCAGCTATATTATTATTCCATAACCCTAGTTCCATCACAGGTGCATCCAGGTATTCGTAGTCATTAAAGCTTTCTACAGAGTGAGTTTCACCAAATTCTGAGAAATTGTTATTCTAGTAGTTTTTTTTTTAGGAGCCAGAGTTCCAGAGCCCGCATGTCAGGTATTTTAACCTATTCTTGGTCCTGGCTGGCTCACAATGTCGATGAACCTATTTCAGGAGATATGCAAGCAGTGTCACAACACCACTTGTTTTAGAAGTTCGCTTTTCAGAGCCTGCATGTTGTTTTTGAGCACATATTTGGGTTCCTTGCCAAAAAGCGAATCTAATGGGAGTATTATGGCACTGCTTTGGTCAATATGCGAGATGTTGCTATTTCTAGCAGTGCTTGTTTTTAGATGTGCTATATTTGTAAGCAGTCTCACAGTTGTTATCTTCATTTTTAGTCTTTCATGCTTTTTCTTTTTTTTTTTTGGAGCTAGACTGTTTTTTTAAGCATGCCTATATTTAGCAATTCTATTTTTTCCATGTACAAGATGTGATGTCAGGATTCCAAATGTGCAGTGGTGGAGTGGTTTCCAAGATTCCAAAGTGAAGGATGATGAGTCAAATGCAGTGTTCAGCGGGTGACTTGTTCTCTCAATGCGAAACGTGGCAACTAGTGACTTGTTCTCTAAATGCAAAACCTGGCAACTAGTGAGAGGATCTCTATTTATATGAGGTTCCAAAATTGCCTTGTGCTAAAATCTTAAATTCCTTCCATAACCGTAAACTCAAATCACTGTGTTTAGCTGTCAATTTTGCTTAGTTTGATTTTCCAAAATCTTAGTTCAAGTTAATATTTTGACCAAGCCAAAATCCTAGTTCACAATATATCCATAGTAAGTAAACTAATTCTGCCAAGCCAAAAAGGCCTTAAGCAAGAGTCCTGTTACTAACTTGGTCAAGCAGAAAAGCTAAGTTAACTGCCTTTGTATACTTGACAATCTTGTTGATCCTACCAAGATTGAAGCTTTTTGTTGGAAACCTAAGCTTCAGATTATGGTTCGATAGATTTGTAAATAATGTAAATAATTATGAACATGAATAGTTAGGTAGGGAGATGAAAAAGTTGGTTGGAAGAGGAAGAGAAACCATCATATGCAATATGTATAAATAAAGACTTTTTCCATGAAATAAAATGAATGTAGGAGTTATCCAATCTTATAGTGGTATCAGAGCTACCTGCCATAACTCTTGCATGTTTCGTTTCATTCTTGGTTTTTTTCCATGGAATAAAATGAATTCGAGAGTTATTCAATCCTATAGTGGTATCAGAGCTACCTGCCATAACTCTTGCATGTTGTGTTTCATTCCTGGCTTTTTTCCATAGAATAAAATGAATTCAGGAGTTATTCAATCCTATAGTGGGTATCAGAGATGCCTTGCCATAACTCTTGCCTGTTGCATTTCATTCCTGGCTTCCTATCTGCTTGCCAGTCCATTGCGAGAATGCCGACTCATTAATGTGTCTTCCTTCTGCTCAAAGCTGAACATTTTGCCAGGCATTTGCTCCTCCATCTTTGTTGCACACACTCTGATTTATTCTGCTGCTCACTGCCAGCCTGCTCTCCTTCTAGCAACATGGATGCATTGTATGCGTTATAGTTTTCAGAGCTGTGTTTGAGGTATGAAAGGGTTTGTTTCCTCAATTCGCTGCACAATCTTTCATTGTCCGAACGGTTACATTGCATGCGTTGTGCTTTCACTTGGCTGTCGTGAGTATTCTCGAATCTCATCGTTCCATTGTATTTCTCACTCACTCTGTTCTTGGCGTGTTTTCACTTTGCTACTGAGTATAGCGTGCTCTCCCATTTCCCGTCATTCTCAACGAGTGTGTGTGACAGTCTCTCAACGAGTGTGTGTGACAGTTATGATTATGTGACTGCGATCTCTCATAAATTCTTTTGGAGAGCTGCGAGAGACTGTGCACTCTATTGTATTTGTTGTCTCGATAATGTATGATTGAAGATATATTTGTGTTCATAATATTGTATCTTGAAGGTTGCGATATAGTTTGAAAGCTGCAACATGCCAAGTAGATATCTCAGTACTCCAAGTTGAGCATTTGTTGATGAGTGAAGTCGTCTTCCCATTTTGCTACTGCAAGTTCGTTGAAGACCGGTGAGAAGATTGTTGGCAGAAGATTCAAGCCATTTCTCAAATTGTGTGGAGTAAACTTTCTTTGAAGATGATGAGAAGCCTTGCTGAAGACTCAAGCTCCTACTCAATCACATGGAGATAATGCGTTTTTGTTAGTGGGGAATACAAAAACCCTAATCTCTACCCTAGCTATTTGTGTGGAAGTTTAATTGGAAAGTTTGTGAATGTTTTTCATATGCGTCGAGTAAAAGAGGCTCATGAATTCTATCTATGATATATTGGAACTATGAGTTGCGTATGATGCGGCTAATGTATGAGCCCGTGATTTTGATGAGCCGTGGCTACTATATAATTGATGAGTTGGAGAAATATATGTTGCGACTTCCTTCCGTTGTCTTGAATCTGCTCACATCCAATTGATATTTTAGCTGAGAAACGGTGCTCTCCCCCACCACAAGACTATTACTGGTACTAGTGAAGACTGAGCCTAAATGTGAGTGAAGATGTTCATGCTTGAATTCAGCTGCATGGAGCTGCGTCTTGAGTCCATCAAGACCTAGAGATGTTTCTTTTGGGTGTGAAGGCCATTGTTGCAACTGTGTTCATATGAAGATAATTGTTATGACTAAGAAAACTGCTTGAATAGTGTGAAACTGCAAGAAGTGTTGAGAACTCATTTTTCTGGGTACTGCTACATGTCTGCTGCAAGATATTGTATTGATGTATTATTGTAATTTTTTCATAAGAAGATCTGAATTGTCCATGTAAACAACACTCTAGAATAAATTACATATAGTTGCAGAATTGTTTTTACAAAGCTGCAGAATTGTTTAATAAGTTGTAGAATCACTTGTAACTTGTAAAGGAACATGAACTCAAACCTGTAGCCTATATTTCTTCAAAATCATTATGTAAGTTGCAGGTTCCAAATTAGAGATGCACTCTTTGGCATCTATAGTTGGTGTTCTCCTCATTGGCAAGGACACATATCCAGAATGGTCCAGAAAGATCAAGTCAAGCTTTATCTACAGTGACCTTTGGGACAAAATTTGTGAAGGAAAGACAATTTAGACTGAATCAAACACAATCATTACCATTGATCCAAAACCTCCTACATCAAAGAAAGAACTTGCTATTTGGCAGTCCAGAGACAAGAAATCCCTAGCTATAATCACTACCACTGTCAGTGAAGAGGTGAGCCAACATATTTTGCTTGCAAAATCATGCTTTGAAGCATTAAAGACATTAAAAGACTTGCATGACTCACATTCTGAGAAGGAAGTAATTCAGTTAATGTTAAAATTGTTCAGTTTGGAAGTAAAAGATAACGATGTTATGCTGGTTGCATCTAATATCAGAGAAATCATGCATAAGATTCAAGCATCTGTATAAAACCTAACCTTCCACTTGCAGCATTTGTAAAGTCACTTTATCCAACTCACTCCAATTACCTTGAGTCTCTGCAAGCAAGTGACAAGTTCAAAGACCTCACCTTTGACACGCCAGTAGAAAAGATTGCAGGCAGAGAGAAATGCTTTGGAAAGAAATCAAGCGAACCTGCAGGATAATCCTTTTTCTTTGTTCAGAAAGCAAAGAATCATCCCAAAGACCCTTCCAAGGAAGATAGCAGGAAAAGAGGACGAGGAAGAAGAAATTTTAGAAGCAAGGGGGACAGAAACAACTCTAGCAAAAGATCATATCTTAAGTGCAAGCGCTATGAAAAGAATGGACTTAAAACAAATCAGTGTTGGGCTCCTTGGGAGGCCATCAAAGGAAGACACAATCAGAATAAAGAACATAAAAATAAAAATCAAGAGGCTGGGAAAGCCCCTGATTCTACCCACTGTATAGTTGCACACTGTAATCTTGGTATTAATGAAATAAATTCTCTTTCATCTTACAAAGATTGTTGGTTGCTTGATATTGGTGCAACTTCTCATATGACTTTTAGAGAAGATTGTTTTGAAAAACTGAATGGCATTCAAAATGGCATAGTATATACTTTGCAGTCAAATCTGGCCTCACACCAAAGGGAATTGGTTAAATCAGGCTCAAGCTTCTTGGTTTCCCTGATTTTGTGTTAAAGAATGTTCTTTATCTTCCAAAGTTGCAGAGAAGCTTATTTCCTTAGTGCAAATTCAACAGGAAAGCCATTCCATCCACATGTTTGATGGAATTGTAGAGATAAGGAAGTCCTCTAACAACAAGTTCATCATGACCAGATATGAAGATGGAAAGTTGTCAAAGTTGAAGGGTTGTTCTACAACGATTCAAAACTTTTCCTATATTTCTCAGCTTGAAGAAGGTAATTTGTCATCTAGTTTATTGCGGCATGCAAGATTTGGTCACTTGAATTATAACAGTTTTCATTTGTTAACAAAGAATGTTGTATATGGTTTGCCTACTATTCCTAAACAAAGGCACAAATGTGATGCATGCATACTAGGCAAACATAGTAAGCATCCTTTTCAAGAGTCTAAATTCAGAGCATGTAGAAAGTTTTAACTGATTCATTCTGACTTATGTGGCCCCATGCCTATTCCTTTTGCAAATGGTAATAAGTACCTCATGACCTTTGTTGATGATTATTCAAGAGTGTTGGGTATATTTATTGAAGGCAAAGTCTGAAGCATTTCAAACATTCAAGAACTTTCATGCATAGATAGAGAATCAAGCACAAGCACGTATTGGTACACTTCGTTCAAATAATGGTGAAGAATATACATCTAATGAATTTGAAGACTATCTTTGCAAACATGGGATTACACATCAAACTTCAGTTCCCTATAATCCTCAACAAAACGGTGTAGCAGAAAGGATGAATAGAACATTAATGAATATGGCAAGATCAAATGTTTTTCAAGAATGTGAAAATAATGTTTTGGGGTGATGCAGTAGTATGTGCAACATATTTGAGAAATGGAAGTCCATCTCATGCTATTGAAGACAAGACTCCACATAAAATGTGGTTTGGCCACCTTCTTTTGGTTACGCATCTAAGGGTTTTCGGTTCCACCTGCTATGCCTTGATACCAAAGGAGCAAAAAAACAAACTTGGTGATAAAAGTCGAAAATGCAATTTCTTGGGGTATTCAAACACTTCCAAGGCATACTGTCTTTATGATGAGGTGAACAAGAAATTTGTTGTTTCCATAGATGTCATTTTTCTTGAAACTAATAAAAATGACAAGTCTATTGAAAGGCAGCTTGATCGTCTGTAGAAGTTTTCCCATCTAAAGACATTATGAATTTGATAATGAAATTCCAAATATTGAAGGGGGAATCCCAATCTTGGATCAAGATCAATCTTTGAAAAATTCCTTTTGAAGCACCAACACTCCCTCGTGAAGAACTCGTGAAGGAGAAGTTCCCACCACTTCATCAATCTTTGAAAATTTCCTTTTGAATCACCAACACTCCCTAATGAAGAACTCGTGAAAGAGAAGTTCCCACCACTTCATCTGAACTGGATGATGTTATTGAGAGGATTGGAAGATTGAATCTTGAAGAGAATAAAGCACATCTAGGTGATCAAACTGGACCATCAAAGAAGATTCCAAAATGGGGCATAAAGACACTTGAAAGTGTCCATCAAGATGAAGTCAAAAAGACAGGAACAAGAAACTCAACAAGATAAGATGATGGAGAAGAAGATAACTGAATAAAGCACCTTTAGGTGATCAAACTAGACCATCAAAGAAGATTCCAAAATGGGGCATAAAGACACTTGAAAGTGTCCATCAAGATGAAGTCAAAAAGACAGGAACAAGAAACTCAACAAGATAAGATGATGAAGAAGAAGATAACTCAGGTGATGACATGGATGTCTCATTTGATTGTGAATTGAATTTATCTGCTAACTTTGAATCAAATTCCTTTATAGAAGTTGTTGCATGTGATGAATGGAAAGAAGCTATGCAAAATGAATATGATGCACTTATAAAGAATGGAACCTGAAAGCTGGATGACCCTCCAAAATGGGATACCATCCGCACTTTGCTCTCCTTGGCAGCACAAAATGGGTGGAAAGTTCACCAGATGGATGTAAAAACAACTTTCTTGAATGGAGACTTGAAAGAAAATGTCATGTCTCAACCAAAAGGTTTTGTTGTGAAGGGACAAGAACACAAGGCATGCAAACTTGTCAAATCCTTGTATGGCCTAAAACAAGCACCACGAGCATGGTATGAAAAGCTAATCGAGCATCTTCTAAAGCTAAATTTCAAGGATTATAATCTTGATGGTGCAACATTGTTTGTGAAGAAAGTTGGAAGATCTATCGTATTTCTTGTGGTATATGTAGACTTTTTAATGACATGGAACAATGAAGATTATATAGCATCCATAAAGAAAGATTTGAGGAAATGTTTTGAAATGACTGATCTGGGACATCTTCTTCACTTCATAGGAATTGGAGTGACTCAACATCCTAAGTACATATTCATATCTCAAAAAAAAGTATGTTGGAGAATTGTTGAACAAATTTGCAACCCTCTCTCAACTACAATGGAACGAAAGTTGAAGCTCACAGCAAGTGAAGGAAAAGAATTTGAGGATGCGACCAAGTTCCAACAGCTTGTAGGAATCCTTATCTACCTTACCAAGTTACCACTACTAAACTAGATATTTCTTATGTTGTTGGCATCCTTTCCAGAGTCATGCACAAACCTTGTGAAGGACACAAGTCTACAACAAAAAGAGTTCTAAGAAACTTGAAGGGGACTCAAGTACACTAGGGTGGAAGACTTCAAACACATTGGGTGCACTAATTCGGACTTCGATGGTGACAAAGAGACAGGAGTATCCACTTCTGAATACACAATGAATCTTGGATCAACAGCTATTTCCTAGAGATAATGCAAACAGTCAGTTCCAGCAGATTCGGCAATAGAAGCAGAATATGTGGTAGCTACAGAAGCAACAAAAGAGATTGTGTAGCTCAGGAAGATACTTTAATATTTGCAGGAAAAGCAAGAAAATATCACTCCTTTATTGATTGACAACACTTTTGCAATCAAGTTATCTAACCCCAGATTCCATGATTGAACCAAGCACATCAACAAAAAGTACGATTTGATTCGACATCATGTAGAGGCCAAGACAGTTCATTTAAGACATTGTTCCACAAGTGAGCAAATTGCCGCCCGACATCTTCACCAAAGCACTTCAACGAGAAAAGTTTGAAAGATTTAGAACCATGCTCGGACTCACAAAGACCCCTTCGGATTAACAGGGGGAATGTTGGAAACCTAATCCTTGAATTATGGTTCAATAGATTTGTAAATAATGTAAATAATTATGAATATGAATAGGCACATAGGGAGATGAAAAAGTTGGTTGGAAGAGGAAGAGCAACCACCATATGCAATGTAATGCTATGGAATAAAATGAATTCAGGAGTTATTCAATCCTACACTTTTAAAGCGCAATCATGCTTTATCCAATCCTTCCATGCAATTCGATTTCCCTGCCAAAACTTAATTGAAATATATTTTGGAAAAAAATGCCTCTTAAATAGAGATTCATTGGAAGGTTTAGTTTAGGAGTCATTTACCTTTTGGTAGATCTGCATGCAATTGCGAATTTCAGACTGAGCAAAGGAAAGATAAGGTGAGTTTCCAGCAGTTTAGGTATCTATTTGGAGATTTATAAAAGAATAAATGTTGAAATGATTCTTTTATAGTAGTGTGGAGTGAGATAACTGCTGTGTCATCTTCATGAATGCTCTGTAGAAGAGTTTTTCTGGTAGATGTTATCTGATTTAGTGTTTCCAGCAACTTAATACAGAATATCAGCACAAAGGTTAAGTATGTTATGCAAGTTGTCATTAATACTTGAAAAAAGAAGCAGGTATCAGATGAGATTAGCAAATTAGAGCAATAGAAATCATTCAACAACAGATTTATCTATAAGATATTGCTCAAAATCAGCAGTGGGTCTGCTCTACAGGAAATTCAGAGTGTTGATGTGAAAGGGCATTTCTTTTGGTAGTAGGTTCCTCAAGCAGTGATGGTCTCACGGAAAACTCTGTAAGCTTTATCAAGTCTTTTGGACTTGATATCTTCCATGCACCAAGTCTGTGGTGTGGATTTGCATAAATATTGTTTGAGGGCCATCTATTCCTGAAATAAATTTGAAAAGACAGTAGGGGAATCAAGCTAAACTGACTCGCCCTTCTGCACAACAGTGGAACAAGCTGTTTGTGAGAAAAGAAATGGCAGTTTGCTTGGTAGGAACAATATTTATTAGGTTTATCACCTCCAGAATTTCCATTCTTATCCATTAAAGCTCTTCCATACATGTCAAAATTTTAGAAGTTTCCTAATTTGAAGAATTAGGTTTTGTTGGCCTTATTGCCCATTGAAGGAAAACATGCATGCACCTCGAGGATCCAAAGAAAGAAAAATGCAATTTCCTTTCCCTTGAGGATCCAAAGAAAGAAAAATGCAATTTTCTTTCCCTTGAGGATCCAAAGAATGCAAACTGCTGTTTTCGGGTGAGATTGAGCTAGCTAAAGTTAAACAACAGCTACAGGATCAGTTTTTGTTTCAAGGGAATAATTTCCTGTTTTGGGGGCTAACATGAGAAAATAGCAAGGGAGTGGGTATAATTATTCCCAAATCAGAGTTGAGGTGATTTAATCCTAGCAGCTATTTTCAAGAAAAATAGTAAACAACATTTTTTCCATTAAAGGGTCATTACAAAAGCTAGTCAATCCACAGTTGGTGTGCATGCTAAGCTGGTAGAGTTAGCATGTTTTATTTTCTCTTTCCACAGACAATTAGGGCTTCTATATCTACAAGGGGAGAAGACAGTGAAAGGGTTAGACAGTAATTCTTCGGAGCAGATTGTAGCAGAAGAGTTTTCATCTTCCTTCCACCAACGCTTCCATCATTGCATACTAGCAGATTTGTGGTAACCTATCATGTATTGTCACTGTGAAGTAATCCATGTCTCTTGCATAATACATTGATTTGGTTTGATTATGCTCTTAGAGTCTCTTGGTTGAATATTAGTTTGATAGTGTTGTAGTGATTTGGTTGGCTTTCATGCACTTACTTTCATCTCTTATTTAAAGGCATATTCTCCTCATTTTATTTGTTTTACTCACTGTTACAACTTACAATTATCTCAGGAATCTGATCTCAACCACTTGGAATTTGACTAGAAATTTTCCTTGCTCTTGGCTGCCGACAGTCATCTCAACGGTAAATTTCTTGTGTGCTAACATATTGGATAGTTTATGCAGAATAATAGATTAATGACAACATACAACCCCCATAGACACCCCCTAAGACTGGAAAAGAACCAATCCGAACTGAGAGGCATCCAACAGTGAAGGGTTGGTTGCCTATAGTTATTACTTATTAGGTGGATCTGCCTGTGTAGATTTTGTGTGATAACAAATTGGCTCCGTTGTTGGGGAATTTTTCAATCCTCAGTTATTTATAACAACATCAGTGAAATTGACATTATTTGTTTTAAATTTTTTTAATTTTCTATCTCACATGGCAACTCCACTGTTGTAGGGTTTTGTCGCGATGAACAACCTAAAAATATCTCCACGATTTGACCCTACACAAGGCATAGTTTCAAGCCTTAACAAACCTAAACATCTATTTCAAAACACAACAGTAGATCATTACCTTAAGTTTATTCTGGCAACTCCATTTGCAAAAGGATCACAGGTGATCATGGATGTTAAATTAATAAAATGGGTGCAGAATAATTTATCCCTAGTTTAAGAGTTCTTTCACACTGAGAAGGGGGAACGTGAAACAATTCTCATGTTTCATGTCATATTTGTCATGGCATTACATAAGATTCATCCATCATTCCAACCAAGGAGTGTTTTATTTGGTTATATCTTTTGCTTTTAATTCAGAGATTTGTTCCCACTTATATGGTGATAAAAAAGTCAGCAAAGGTCCCGAATACAACTTCTTAGCAACATCGGCGAAAAAATCAGGAAAAATCGAGAAAAGTCGGCAAACATTAAAAAATACAAAATACATTCATTTTTTTCAGAATTTTAAACATTTAAAGCAACAATCACATCAGATAAACACATTGGAACATAAATATGGAGAAAGCATTGATATATATCATCATCATGTAGTCATGCCAAATGTAAAATGATACATCAAAGTCGATACTGTATCATGAAACATCATAGTTGTCCAATCAAGGACTCAAAAGTGGATAACCAATACAACATGACATCACATATATAAATGTATTCGAGGAAAACTAGCATCTAGCTATCTAATATCAATGCTCTCTTCTCGAGTTTTCCATTCATACTTCATATTTTTCCCTACTCCATTGATTAGATTTATATAAGGTTTTCATAAATGCTTTTTATTTGTCCTTCCATCTTATGACTTAAACTTAATTTTTGAAAGGTATATTTTATCGATTTGGTTGTCAGCCATTAAACGTATTTCTTGTTTTGTATTGGTGATAAATCATAGATGTATTTTTCACTCCTCCCAAATTGAATTTTCGACATGAGGGTCACATTTAGCCCTAAGTCATCTACCACTTGAAAAATTGCTCTCTTTTTCCTCCAATGTGCTATGATGATCACTCAAAAAGTTCCCTAATAGTGAAAAAAGTAATTCAATTACCATTGTGATCTTTGATAAACGGATACATATTTTGTATAGATTATCCTTGTATGGTTTGATCTTCAAATACAACAAATTTTTGAAATATTATACGGTAGATTATCCTTGTATGGTTTGATCTTCAAATACAACAAAATGGCTAAAATCGCAATTTTTTTGAAAATTAGCCATTTTAGCAAAAATGGAGTTTTTTGGAAAAAGTTAAGAAAAGTCGGGTCTTTTTGGAAAAAGTCGGGACTTTCCATTTTCAGCCTTTGTGACTTTTTTGAAAAAATCGCGATTTTTTCCAGCGAATTTTTCGGCTTAGAGAAAAAATCGTGACTTTTTATAAAGTTGGCAATTTTTTGGAGAGCTTTTCAACACTAGTGATAACCCAACAAATTTAGGTTAAACTTATTGTGTTGTCCTATGAATGCAGGAATTCTTTGCTGCTGAAAAGGAACAAAATAGTGGAAACCTTGTATGTGATGAAGTTTCCAATTATGAAGAGCCAAGTTTACAAGTGGGTCTGTTGATACCTTCCAATAATGATAAAAATTTTGAAAAAGAAGAGCAACAAATAAACTATGTAGACTTGAATCAGTAGTGTGATCCTTAGTTGGATTGTTGTTTGGATATCAAGATTAGTCATGATCATGTTGAGTTGAAGATGATAAGGTGTTTCAGGAGGTAGACTGGAAGAGAGTTGGCTCTTCTGCTTTCTTTTTTATCATCCGTGAGGGACCATGTTCCAAGTTTTAGCCAGCAGAATTAAATGGTTGCTTAGCATTCAGCCTACTGTCTTTTATTTCAGATTGTTGTTTTGTCATTTATTTCCTTTCAGTTCTGTTTTCAGTCAACTGTAAGTCTATTTCCTTCCATCTTTTAGCATAACAAGTTGTACTGTACATGCATGAGCAGCCACAGGTCCTTTATTGTCCCTATTTCCTTTCGTTTCCTGCAAAATTCTGTTGTCTTGAGTCAAATTCCTGACTCAGATATCCTATTATGTCTGTTTTATCTTTGAAGATTTGATCTAGGTCAACCTTGGATGAGGGAATCCTTCATTTCACTGCATAACCTTGGTTGAGTACTGAAGTCTAGTAGGCACGAGTAGTGTTAAGAGAAAATAAAAGGAGGCTTGTGTTATCTGCTTGTCTTGTCTCTTCATGTTCTTCATCAAGCCAAGTCTGAGTCAAACCTTGTTATTCATTGCCTCATTCAACCATAGGAACATGGCATGATATGGTTGTAATTTGTGATTTTTTCTTTGCGCTGGGGGAAAGGTTTTCATCATTGTTTTTCTCTTAGCAGATCATCAATGACTTTAGCATATCATCTGAGGATTGATGCAGAAGACAAAGCACCTTGACAGTCATTAGCCTCACTGGCAGTCATCTCTGACAGGACTGAGAATCATTGGGCCCTGATTGGATTAGATTCATTAGTGTTTGGCTCGATCTCAGTTTTGAAACTGATAGGCTGTGCTTGTACCTTAGAGCCC
This sequence comes from Pseudotsuga menziesii, assembly GCA_001517045.1. Classification (NCBI taxonomy): domain Eukaryota; kingdom Viridiplantae; phylum Streptophyta; class Pinopsida; order Pinales; family Pinaceae; genus Pseudotsuga; species Pseudotsuga menziesii. The sequence continues at coordinate 278,288 of LPNX011003555.1, forward strand.
ATTATCCTTATCAGTGGGTATCTGCATGCTTGGCAAGTATTTTATCAATGACATCAGACCAAATAGCTTCCTTCAAATAGTCAACTTATCTCTTTTTCCAGTGGGAGGAGCATACATATTAGGTGAGTTGAAGAGCAGTTGCAAAAGGACATGCATGGTTTGGTCCTGGCTAGGCACCATGCATTTGACTCCATTGCCCAGTTGACGAGCAATTGGATACATCCTAGGTTTGTATGGATCAGTTTTCAAAGAAACAGAGTACAAAGATTCAGTGGTTCTTAAAAACGCAAAGGGCTGTCGTCCCCTTGAGTTGCCATTGTTAACACCTAGATTTTGCTGTGCAACTGGAGGGTTAAGATCACCTAGATTCCATCATGCTAGTTTCATCACAGGTGCATCCAGAGCTTCACAATGATCAAAGCTTGCTACAGAATAAATTTCACCAGATTCAGAGAAATTGCTACACGACTTTTACATATTCTTGGTCTTCGGGAGCTCACAATGTGATGCGCTCGTTTTGGGTGACATGTAAGTAATTTCACAACACTAGAATTTTTAGCAGTTTGCTTTTTAGGGCTTGCATATCGTCTCTGAGCACATATTTGGGTTCCTTGCATAAAAGCTTGCTACAGAATAAATTTTACCAGATTCAGAGAAATCGCTACACGACTTCTACATATTCTTGGTCTTCGGGAGCTCACAATGTGATGCGCCCATTTTGGGTGACATGTAAGTAATTTCACAACCCTAGAATTTTTAGCAGTTTGCTTTTTAGGGCTTGCATATCGTCTCTGAGTACATACTTGGGTTCCTTGCATAAAAGCAAGTCTAATGGGACTGCTTTCATTGGCATGTAAATATTGCTACATTTTGCAGTGTCTACTTTTACATATGTCATATTTGGTAGCATTCTCATAGTCGTTATCTTCATTTTCAGCCTCTCCAAAGTTTTCTACTTTTTCGGAGCTGGATTACTCTTTTGGACATGTCTATATTTAGCAGTTCTAATGTGAAGTCAAGTTTCCAAGTATGCCATAGTGGAGTGTTTCTAGGATTCCCGTGGGTGAAGGATGATGAGTCAAGTGCAGCATTGAGTAGGTAATTGTTCTCTCGGTGTGACACATGGCAGCTAGTTGGAAGGTTTTCTATTTATATGAGGTTCCAAAATTGCATTATGCTAAAACCCTAAATTGCTTTCCAAAACCCTAATTTTAATTGTTATGTTTAGTTGTCATTTTTTACTGGTTTGCCAAGTACCCATGTTTGCTAAGTGTGCTAATTCTGCCCAAGCCACAAAGGCCTTAGCAAGATTCATAACGCTAACATGGCCAAGCAGAAAAGCTAAGTTGACTACCTTCATATTTAGCAATCTTCCTGATCCTATCAAGCTTTTAAAGCCTAATCATCCCTTATCCAATCCTTCCATGCGATTCGATTTCCTTGGTTTAAACTTCCACGAAATATATTTTGGAGAAAGCTTCCTCTTAAATGGAGATTGGTTGGAAAGTTTAGCTTAGGAGTGATTTACCTTTTGCAGATCTACATGAAATTGCCAATTTCAATTTCAGACTGAGTAAAGGACAGATATGTTAAGTTTCCAGAAGTGTAGGTGTCTATTGGGAGATTTATTAGAGAAAAAATGCTGGAATGATACTTTTCTAAAAGTGTGGAGTGCGATAAGTATAACTGGTGTGTCATCTTCATGAATGCGCTGTCGAAGGGTTTCTCTGGTAGGTGTCATCTAATTTAGTGTTTCCAAAAATCATACTATATAAATTCAACATGGAGGTTTATATGTTATGCAGGTTGTCATTTATACATGGAAAAAGAAGCAGCTACAGGATGAGACTAGCAGATTATAGCAATGGAAATCATTCAACGGGAAGATTTATCTACAAGAGATTGCTCAAAATCAGAGTAAAGTCAGGGTATTGAGACTGCTCATTCTAGAGTAAAGTCAGAGTATTTGACTTTACTCTAGAATGAGACTGCTCGTTCTAGAGTAAAGTCAGAGTATTGATGTGAATGGGCAGTTCTATTGGTGAGAGGTTCCTCAAACAGGGAAAGTCTCAAACCAAACTCTGCAGACTTTTTAGATGAATCAAGGTTTTTGGAATTTGTATCCTCTATGCACCATGGTGCATAACGATTGCTTGAGGACCATCTATTCCTGAAATGAATTTGAAAAGACAGAAGGCAACGAAGCAAAACTGGCTTGCCCATATGGAGAACAGTTGAATGAGCTGTTTGTGAGGAGATAAAGGATGGTATGCCAAGTAAGGTGCAATATTTATTAGGCTGATCACGTCTAAACTTTCCAAGCTTATCCATGAAAGCTCTGCCATGCATGTCAAAATTATCAATTAAATCTCTGCCATGCATGTCAGAATTTTGGAAGTTATCTTATTTGAGGAATACTCTTTGTTGGCTTTATTGCCCATTGAAAGCAGACATGCACACGCCTTGCTTTCCCTTGAGGATCCAAAGCATGCAAACTGCTGTTTTGGGTGAGATTGAGCTAGATAAACAGCAGCGACTATATCAACTTTTTTTAAAGAAGAATTACCTGTTTTTTAAGGCTAACGTGGTTACAGGAGTAAACAGCAAGGCATGGATAGAGTCATTCCCAAATGGGTGTTGAGGTGTTTTATTCTTAGTTAACAAGTAATATCTTCGAGAAAAGCAGTAAATAGTTCTTTCCACAAAAAGGTTCATCCAAAGTTCAAACAGCAAGTCAATACACAGTTTGCATGCATGTAGAACTGGTATAGTTAATATGTTTTCTTTCCTCTCCTCTTTCCACACAGTTAGGGCTTCTTATATACAAGGGGAGAACAAAATATGATTTATTAGAATTCAGTAGAATTGATTTATTGACTTCCAATACACACCCCCATAAAAAACAAGAACCAAAATTTCTCAGCAACTACACAGCATTTCCTTTCCCTTCTTATTTTCCTGTTTGGCTATATGCCATGCTTCTTCGCAAAACCTAAAATTTCTAATTACCACAAAACATAATAAAAATCTTCATAATGTGTCCCTGATAAAACGGTATGTGGCACATGTTCATAAAAAAAATTGAGTTCCTGGACCTTTTTTTGGTATCAAACAAAAAAACACATCCCAAAATACCAAAATCCAATATTGCATGGCAACGAAGTTTCGTTTTAAGACAACTTCAAAATTTCAGAAGCCAATATTGCATGGCAACGAAGTTTCGTTTTAAGACAACTTCAAAATCTCAGAAACTTCAATTGTTTTTACAATATTCCATTTGAACACCAACCCCCAGAAAAAAAAATAAAAACATAATTTCCAAGCAATCATATTTACATGTATCAAAAAGTCTGGCAAAATCTCAATTTAACCTCCACAACAGAAAACATATTTATAAAAATTCTTTTTGCAACAAAAGAAATTGCCACATGCACCCCAAAAAAAAAATCAAAATACATCTTACATTACAAACAATGTAACTTTAAGAGCATATGATCTATGATGATTTGTATTAGTAAAGATCCATCTTAAACTCAGATTACAATGAGAGGATCCTACTTTTTGAGGTGTATTTTTTTAATCGTGAATATTTTAAATGTCCAAAAAAAAATTACAACACAAGAAATTTGATCCCTCTTGATGCTTGATAAAAACCAAGTTTAAGATGAATCTATGCTGGTTTTATTTTTATTTTAGGACTTTATTTTTATAAAAAATTTTAACTATGATTTCTAAACTACTTTTTTTAATTTTTTTTTATCTTTAATAACTTTAAGTTACATAACAACATCTCCTTTACTAACAACTTCTCACCATCCTAAACTATAAAACACCTCATACCCAGTATAATAATATACTAAAAATAATATGATAACAACTTCACTTGTACCAAACTATAAAAAACCTCACTACTCAATATTTCTCACCATCCTAAACTATAAAACACCTCACTACTCAGTATAATAATATACTAAAAATAATATGATACCAACTTCACCTGTACCAAACTATAAAAAACCTCACTACTCAGCATAATAATATGCTCAAAGATTATATGATCATCATCCATGCAAAATCAAGTCCCCCATCGCATCAGGCCACGCAGTATTCATTAAAATAAAAAATAAATTTTAATGAAGGGGATCAACCCCCTTCCCCGTCAGCTCAGAACATTCAAGAAGGGGTGAGCAGTTATAACCCCATTCAGACATCACCCCTTCCTCATTCTCTACAGGTTTGGGGTTTCAATGCCCGGTATCAATCACCTCCGAATTCCGGCATGGGATATCTGGAGAACAAGGCTCTCTTATCAGTGACCTCTGCACACTGGAAATTAATGGCAGTCAGTTTATCATTAATTGGGGTCTCGATTAGTTCATTCGGTTTCTTTCTTTCCAAAAAGCGCAGAAACAGTTCGCTATCTCGGCCTGTAGTTTGTTATTCAGTTTAGGGCATTTGACTATAGAGGCAGAGATTCCCGCCATGGATCATTGTTGTTATTGCTGCAGAGTAGTGGGGAAGCTTCAAGGAGTGAGGCAGTGTTTAATGTTGTGTGAAGGAAATCGAAAAAGTGCAGGCTAGTTTTACTCACTCAGTAATGTCAACGAAAAGATGGAGAATCCAGTTCGAAACCTAGTCCAAGGAATTCACCGAAGTATTAGTTCGAAACCTAGATCGATAAATTCACCAAAGTCGGTGATCGATTCAATGTCGAAGCTTGAAAACAACTTCTGTAGCTCAAAAGTTGGAGCAGAAGACGCGTTCCAATATAGCCACCCTCCGGAGGCTCCCTCTCAGCCATTGAGAATCTACTAACTTGGACTCCCAGTTACTTCTTGGATACGTCAGTGTCAGGACTTCCAGTTTTTTTTTTTATTATGGGAATCCGAGATTTATATTTTATTATTTCTGGGACATCTTACTGTGACAACTCCAGGTTTTAGACGGGAGCGTCTTTACTTTGAGAATCAAACCTGGATCAATGTTTAAAAAACTCCTGCCAATTTACAGATTTACTGCGGGTAAGGAATTCACCAAAGTATCCAGTTCGAAACTTAGATCACTAAATTCACCAAAGTCGGTGATCAATTCAATGTCGAAGCTAGAAAACAACTTCTGGAGCTCAAAAGTTGGAGCAGGAGACGCGTTCCAATATAGCCACCCTCCTCCGGAGGGAGTATCTGCAGCTAGATGCCTCCCTCTCAGCCATTGAGAATCTACTAACTTGGACTCCCAGTTATTTCTGGGAGATGTCAGTATCAGGACTTCAAGTGTTTTTATTTTTTATTGGAATCAGAGACTTATATTTTATTATTTCTTGGACATCTTACTGTGAGAATTCCAGGTTCTAGATGGGAGCATCTTTACTTTGAAAATCAAACCTGGATCAGTGTTAAAAATGCTAGGACATCTTACTGTGAGAACTCCAGGTTTTAGATGGGAGCATCTTTACTTTGAGAATCAAACCTGGGTCAGTGTTAAAAAGGGTCATGCCAATTTATAGATTTACTGCGGGTAATAGAGAACTCTCACCAATTTACTGCTACATTTTATAAAGATCTAATTTACTATTATTAAGATAAGATAATTGATCAAACAGTACTATCACAAATTTCGAAGCAGAAACACATGGTTTTGGTTGCGCAGCAGACTATTTGATATTTTTGGAGTTCTCACTTGAACTTGCAATGATTCTGCGAGGCTTGTGATCTATGTGGGTTAAGGATCAGCGAGTCTTTTTTACTGGATACAAAGCGTCAATGTTTTGAAAAACAATATATCACATACATACTTAGAGACAGAGTGAGCAAAACTCTAGACTATTTGTACCATTTTTTTTTGTGAAGATTTCATTAAAATTTTGTAAAAATGTTGAAATTGCGGTTTCAGTTTGTTGAAATTGAATAGCCAGAGTGCCTCAGGGTTATCAAAGGCACTGATTCCATTTTCGCAACCACAATTGCAATTTCAGCAACCAAAATGGCAATTTCAGCAAAAATTCCCTCCAATTCCGGCAGGGGTTATCAAAGGCGCTGAATCCATTTTCTCATCCACAATTGCAATTTAAGCAACCAAAATGGCAATTTCAGCAAAAATTCCCTCCGGCAGCAAAAAATTGAAGACAAAATGCTCTAGAGTTTAGACCAATCCCTTCGAGACAAAATTAAAATTTCTTACCCCACACAATAAAATACCAAAATCTTCACATTATCACTGACAAAACAACACAGAGAACAATGCATACAGATATATATACACACAAAACTAAAATTAGAAATTAAAAATGAATTCGCATTTTTCTATGCACCAAAGAAAAGATATAGCCTCAAAAATCGTAACAGAGTTAAACCTTGTAACAAAAAAATTCAAAACTTTAAAATGCTGATTTTCCAAAATATAGTTATGAAGAAAACACAGAAGCCAAAATATAGATAAATGCTTATTCAACATAGCTGAGCACAACGTACCACACTCCAAAGAAAGCAAATTTACTACACATAGATCTAAACTTAGACAAAGGATTCACTTGTAGACTAGGCATTTTTACATACGAGTCACAATTTTAGCTAAACGTTGATATATGAAATTTTGTTTATAGAAGAAAAAAAACAAAACATTTTTTATGAAATGAAATTAAAACCCATCACTTTAAAAACTGATCATGCTGCAACTTGTTATTCTTGTTATTCTCAGAACTTGTCAAAGGTAAAGGATTCTAAGATAAAACCCCACTTGTGGATAATAAAACTGGTCAAAATTACAATATTCTCATATAAATCCCACATATGCATAAAATTATTATGCACAAAAATATAAAATACACACTGACTATCACAATTTTTTTCATTACAAGAAGGATTCAATTTTTATCCAGTTATACACAACAGGGACAATCACACTTTCCTTCTTTACAAAAAGGATTCAATTTTCACCCTAACTGGATCAAGACTCCAATCTATCACTAAGGGATTCCCAAATTAAACCCATAAAACCAGTACAGGATTGATTGAGTTGAAAATCCAAGCTAGACATGTTAAACTCTCCCCTGTCTACCTAAATCACAACCCAACACATCAATCCCAAAAAAATCATTCTTATCAAAGAAATGAATGTCTACCTAAATCACAACCCAACACATCAATCCCAAAAAATCATTCTTATCAAAGAAATATATGAAAAATAGAAGACCTTGTAAAACCCACATAGCAGACTAGAAAATTCATTTTTTTCTGAAAAATCTCAGCACCGACAGAGTAAAAATTCATCATCCAACACAGGAAAGAAAAGATAACCCACCTGAGATAATATGGGAATTCGTTGAAAGTAACATTACTGTCTTTGCCTTCAACAACCTGCTTAACGAGCTCTTGCTGAATACATTCAGCCCAATTGACAGGCGGCACAGCACCGCCACCCCACTTATTGTACGTCTGCCCGAATCCAAGTCCCAGACCAACTCCGATTCCAACGCCGAGAGCAGACACCAATGCCGCCTTCCCCTCCATAGTTGAGAATAAGGAACTCACAGAGAGAAGATTTATTACGAGGAAAAAGATGAAAAATAGAAAAATAATCCCCTCTGCACACACAAAAGGGAAAACACAAACACCTGTAACAACGAATAGCAGCAGAAAAACTGTTATATAGTAAAGAGGAGAAGAAAAAGAAGGGGGACTGAACGAGAATCGATCCTCCGAACTCTTAGAGGGGAAAAACAACGATGAACGATGATTATTGTAATCAAAAATCAAATCTTCTCCTTCTCCCTCGCCACCGCTCCTTCCCTTCCTTCAAATTCCCTGTTCCTTTTAACTAAACATGTAAACTATGTGATTTAAGCTGTTAATTACCAACGTCGGTCTACGTAATTTTTTTTAATTGTTTTAAATACATCAACCTCCGTCTCAGTACGCCGCCTACTGCTGCTCCGTCGTCTCCGCATTCGTCTTCTCTATCCTTCCAATAAGGTTAGTAACAACCCACCGCCACCCTGAACGCCGGGAACCGGCTACAGGCTTTCTGTCGCCAATGATCGCCCTACTGCGCAGTTGCCACGTCGGCAATGGGTGATCTCACCCGCCAAAGGTGACCGAGAGATTACGAGATCGGTTTAGTAGGCGGCCGTTTTGATTTGTTTGTCTTCCAACTCTTAATCCATTTTACATTTCACTATTTCATTTTTGGAAATGAGACCACCCCATCTCTGACCCTCTTTTTTCTCCATTTAATTTTTTGTTTTTTACCCTTTTTTTGGAAATGACCACCCTATCCCTTAGGTACTGACAAGAACCCTAAACCCTAACTGTCTTTGCATCGTTTTCCACAACGGCTCACTGACCGAACTTCAAGATGATGAGTAAACTGTAAGCGTATTAAAGTGAGTGGTAATCTGTGTGGTAGGCATGGACCATGGATTTTGATGGGTAAATGCTTGTTATGGGTTAATTTATCTGTTAAATATAGTTAAGATTTTATGTACACCGTCAAAATCTGGGTCGAAATTTGGGTTAAAATATAAAAAATGTTTTAAATTTTGATGATTACTAGCAATTTTGATGGGTATCCGTCATTTGAAATTTCCTACCCATGGTACACTTTTGTTAATTTATGAAAATGTATTTTTCACTTAATTTTATTTTTTTTGGAAAGTTATTAGTATATTTGATTTATTTGTTGTTTGGAAAGTTATTGGATTAATAGTTATTGGATATATTTTTGAGTTATAAATTAATTTTGATTTAACCTAAGTTATTTTATTTAATTACAAAATTTTATAGTTAAAAAATAAATATATATTTGTAATCAAAAGATAATTGAGTTGAAAATAATCTTAACAACTTAATCTCAAAAATATTTTATAATCAAAAGATAATTGACCAGAATGTTCCTAGAAACATGTGAAGATGTTTCAAACCTAGTCTCGCTTTAATCTTCATAATTTGTAAAAAACAAAAATAGTTAACAAAATTTGAAATCACCATTCATCTTGAAAATGTAAAACCAAAGATCTCAAAAAGATAAAACAAATAGCCTCGATAGTTGAGATTCCAAGCAAGTGGATTTGATCCTTCAACACAAATCCCCTTAATATTAAACAAACATAAAAACATGCGTATAACCATACGTGGAGTTTGTTGTTTTCTGGAATGTTTTTTTTCTATTTCAAAAATGTATGGACGATGTATGACAAAAATAACACGTATACTGTTATAGAAATAAAATAATCAAACCTTTTTTTTTAACTTTTATAGGTTTAGCTAACGTATAAAACTCATTGTTATATTTAACATATAACACTCGTTATATTTAATAGTAATATATAACATTCGGTGTTATATTTAGTAATATGTACTATAGGTAACAACATTTAAAATGAATATGTTAGCAAACTAGGTAGAATTTAAAATCATAGGTTAGAAATTGTACCTTGGGAAGCAACATTTGTTTCATGGTTTTATTTACTTATTAACTTAATGTAAAACTACTATGGTAGTAAAGTGTGTGGAGCTTTGGAGGCTGGGTTGGAATTTGGATTCGTCTTTACTTATCATATAAAAAAAATTGGCGTTTTCTATTCTTAAACTCCTTATCAAAGAATGTTCAGCAATGAAGTTTTGATAAAAACTTAACATTTAGATAATGAAGTTTTAATTAGAAAATTATTCTTTCATAATGAAGTTTTTATGAAAAAGATTTTTATTAGTGTTTGTCTTAAATGTTAAACAATAACTCAATTTGTAAATTTTGAAAAAAAATTGAAACTTCAACCTTATAATCTTATTATCTTTTTATGATGTATTCTTTGAAACTATCTCTTTGTCTCTCTATATGTAGTGTATTCAGTAAAACCATACCACTGTGTAATTTGGACCTTTTAGTTTTGGGGAATATAATGTGAAACCCTGAGTTATTTGGAACTTTTTAATTTTGGGATGTTTACGCTAACCAAGGCCCTACTTGAATTACGATTTTATATAACTTTCTCTTCTCAAGTTTTTCATCGAAGTTCTTGCCCATAGAAAAATAAATTGTTGAAGATCTTCATCAATTTTCCCACTCAATATAGGGATTCGATGATATGAAAGGGACAATTCAATATAGATAAATCCAAAGGAATTTCTGAGGGTAAGAAAAACAGGTTATCCATTTTTAAGTGCTAGATCATCGGATTTTTTATCAAACAACAAACACCAAACTAAAGATAATACAAACTAATTATGGAAATATACACATGACTAGTTTTGAAAATTTGAAAAGATAATCACCATAAAAGTAGTAGGAGAATACAAACACATATAAATGCAAGAAGTGGAATCGAATTTTGAGCACCTCTAGAGCATTTTGAATGGTGTTTGAAAGCTCCTCTTCTCAGCAAATAGGTTTTCTTCTTGCAAGAAATCAACACAGTGAGCAGGGACAAGAATAGGGGCAGCTAAAGTTGTCGTTTGTCATTCATTTATTTTTTCCAAATTCAAGTTAGTTATTTGAGTATCTTAAAATGGCCCCAAGCTTGTGAGGATAAAGTTATGATTAAAATTTTCATCAACTATGATTTCTAATAAGTCAATCACATAAAACCTTGGTTTCTCTCAAAATTTCCTAATACAAATCACTTAGCCAACAATCAGCTAGACTTTGAGGGTTTGACAAGATGAAGAGAATCTCTTGATTATTATGACCTACATTCATCCTTTTAATTCAGGTTCTTCTTCCACTGCAACATGCACGGGGTAGTTCTAGAAGGGGAGGTATTACATTCTCATTGTTGGATCCTTTTTCATTCATATAGCCTAAATTGTGCTAACATCTCAACCATGTCTGACGTGCTTTCATCTTTTGTTGATTCGTTGTCAACTTTGCTTGGAAGATACTCATCATCATCTAAATTGGATTCGTATTCTAAACTCCTCTCTTCATCCCTCCTTATTAAAGCTCATGCATAACACTTTTAATTCCATGGTAACATTGCCCAATGTGTGCAACCATTCAACTTGCAAAACAACATCACAACCTCTCATTTAAATATAAAACATGTTATACTTTAGGATACTATTGCCCTTGTGGATTTTCACATTTTTACACTTACCAAAACATTTTATACTATTGTTGTTGGCTCTCATAATTTAAAAATTGGTTTGAAGGAATTAGACGTCCTACCTCACCAACCTCTAAGTTCTTGGCTAGTTAGCTTGTCTTGGCGAGATGAACTAGAAGAAATACACTAATTAATTATAATTATACAATAGATGATTCCTTACATGAAAACAAATACTTTGCTACAATACAATAAAGGAAGAATAGGGGTGTTTACTGGGTGACTCTCACTGTAAAGGCATAGAAATATGGGTTAGTTACTAGGTTCGTACACTATAAACAGTTACTCTATCAATAGCTTATCTACAACAAATATTTCCAAGGAAAAAATTCCACTTTGTTTTCCCATTGATTAAATGTTCCCATCCTAAAGCATAATATTTCATAGGAATTTATAATTGCCTTAGATGGATATTAAATGAATCTTTCAATTTTGAATTATTAGAAAGATTTTTTCATCGACTAATCATGTAACTTGTTTTGTTGCTTGGGTAGGAAGCAATGAGCAACATGCTCTGAAGGTTCAAGTTTTTACCAACACCACTTCAAGATAATGAATGATGATAGGCCTATTTAGACCCTCTATGTTTTTGGGAACCACTCTATACATAAATAACATATAATTTCTATTAAATAATTTGAAAAATGGTGTAGGTAACAGAAACCGACTTTCAATGTTTCTAGTTCTCTTATCTTTTTGACCAAGCGTGTCTTCTTGCAAGTATGCAAATTGTTGTAATATAATCATGTTCACTGTCGGTTGCAACTCCAAAGTGTAAACATTGCGATTCGATTCGATTAGTTCCACTCCAAGAAGCTTCCATCGCCTGCTTAAATGACAAAACAACTCCAATAAACTTCTATAACCCTATTTTAATGACAAAATCATGGAATCGAGGGAAAATGCGAAGGATTTTTCAAATTCAGGAGGAGGCGCGAAAGGGGTGAGGTATGTAGATGCAACCTTAAATGTTGCATCATCCTCATGCCTCTAGATTTATTTTCATACAGGTCTTTCCAGTTGTTGACAACAATTTGTGTCACTATCACGTAGAAACTATGGACCGAGTCATCGAAGGATGGAAGTTCGGGTAATGGATTGCCATCACCTTACCAACACCTTGCCAACTAAGCTAATGACATTTTCTAAAAGTTATTGACCATCAAAAATACATTCTAGTTAATTAATTGCATATTTGACTAGGTGAGTTGTTAAAAGTTTTTCCTGTATTTGACGGGAAAAATGCCCTATAAAGAGTAAAATGCCCATTAAATTCCAACCCTGCTTGGAGGTACTTGTGCATCATGCTAGTAGGATATACTAAAATTTAATGAGAAATAACAATCGAGGGGAAAATATTGTGTACAAAGTAGGAGTGATTCTATGCATTTAAAATCACAATGGTGGTTTATGAGAGACCATGGACTTTTGTGTTTATGTTTCTCAATAGTCGTGTATATTTTTTTTCTTTCAAGCACAATGGGTATGTTTATAAGTTTATTTAAAGATTAAAGATTTATTTTTATTAATTTTATAATATGTAATTATTTTCATTTCCAATGCATTGATGGTAAGGAAAGTATGTGTTGTTCTTAAGTTTTGTATAACATTGAGAAATTATTATTTACAATTATAGAAATTTTATTTTATTTAAAAAAAATTATTATTGAAATTTTATTTTATTTTAATCCCATTGTGTAATTTTATTATTCAATTTTGACTTCCAAATGTTCTGCGATAATAATATTATAGTGAAAGACCAACTTTTTAAATAAAATAAAATTTCAATAATAATGTTTTGGAAGTCAAGGAATAGAGCTATTTTTGAAAATGTTACACCAAATGTCAGTCTTTGCAGTTTAAAAAGCATTTCTCTCTTTAAGGAATTTGATGGGATTGGGAAGGAAAAGGCTCAATAGGAAATTTACAAACCTGTCTTTTTTCCTTACCCGGTTGTGGGTTATTTTGATGGTGCTTCAGAGAAGGGCTCTTATAGCTGTGGTATGGTGGTTATTATCAATGATCATCAAGTTTTCAATCTGTGGATGGGAGGTGACAAAGGTAGCAATACAAAAGCGGAACTCATGGGCATCCGGGGAGTTCTTTACTTTGCAAATAAATGTGGAATAGACTCTCTGAATGTTTATGGAGATTTTAAGGTTATAGTTGAATGGGCTAAAGGAGGATTCAACCTACAGGTTATCCAACTAAATAGCTGGGGTAAGAGGATAAAATTGTTGATTAAGGCTTTCCATTGGATTTCTTTCATGCATATTTCAAGAATATTTAACAGGGAAGTGAACAGGCTCTCAAAACTTGTTGTCGACAATATGTTTGGAACCTTGTATTTACAAGAAGTGCAAGATGGCATTGTTTTGCAGGAAGGATCGATAATTTTAGATTATTTCTAGTTTTTGTTCTTTAAGCAAAGAAGTATAATACAGTAGGAAACTATAATGTTAGGTTATGTTTTGACGAAAGTTTTGGGAATTCATGTGTAATAGCTCTTAGTTAAAAGAGCTTGAATATGCAGTATTTTTTTAAAGTTGTTGAAGGTGTATGTAAGGTTGGAAAGGAACTGAAAATAAACTATGGAATGCTTGTAAATTTCTTTGATTCTAAATGAATATTAATAAATGTTTTTTTTTCGTGATATATATATATATACCCTAACTTAAAAGTACATTTATATCTCTCTAACTTAAATTTAACTTACATTAATCATTTTGAAAGTTTGGATTTTAATTTATTCACCTAGCGGTTTTTAAAATTCAAAATCTAACTCATCGTTCAATTACTTCATTTACAGAAGTGGTTATTAATAATTTATCAAGCTTACAATAGAATTGAATAAAGGAGTGTAGTGAATGAAGTAGCCTTGGGGTATAATATCCATATACTTTTGAGTTATATATATATATATATATATATATATATATATATATATATAATCTTATCATTACAAAAATGAAACAAGTGAATATGACACAAAGTGGTTAGTCTATGTCAAATATAATAAGAGCCACATTGTGGCATGCCTTTGCTTGATTACAGGTAGATATTCTTGAATTGTGTAAATCATCATGATTTTTGGAGGAGGATATATGAAATGCATATCCAAAATCACTCGTATCATAATTAATTAGTTTTAAAAATAGCTCAATATAGCACTGAAATAGATAAAATCCAACTAAATCAATAGTTCACTAAATGATCAAAACACCTTGACTGTAGTAAATTAAAAACCAAAACCTTAGTTATGACATCAATATTTGAAATAAGTTGTTAAATTCGCTTGATTTTATCCATATTTCTAGAAACATACATGTTTGGCCATCACCACTAATTTTGAATTATTTGGCTGTTGTTAAAGTCCACCTAGGTCTCGACGAAGTGGAAACAACGATAGTGTTTAAGTTGATTGAATTTATCGCCATAAATACTCTTTGGAAAGCCTCCATAACTCGTCTCGATCCTCCATCCACAGATCACATAAAACATGTTAAAGTGTATATAGTCATGAAGCTTTTAATCAAGTTATGTCAAAGAAAAACTTAATGCTTACATTTGATAGGATGCGTTTTTATATCTTTGTGTTTGGAAGCCAAGTGTATAATATGAAATCAAATTAGAGAAAAAAAACCAAGGAAATAACAGTTAAACGTTTGTCTTACTATAAAGTCTATTCTTACTTACTATTCCACATACATATATATATATATATATATATAATCGCATGTACCTCTTTCATTTAATGAGAGTGATAACTTTAACACCCACTTGCATTACTACTCTTTAAAGGTAACGCTTTTGCTTTTATATCTCTCTTTCTTTAAAGTTTTCAAACCAATGAAACACATACATAAAAAGCTATGTACTTCACAAAAAAACCAAGAAAGAGGAATTTAAATATTTGTTTTACCTATATATGTGAATCCATTTTTTTTATTTTTTTTTCAGTCGAAAAAAATGCATTCCTTGGTATTCAATGAATCAAAGGAACTTTTTACATCTTCAAGTAATCCACAAAAACTGTTCATGTACAGCAGAAAGTTCATGTACAGTAGATATAATATACTGTCCTACCTGTGTATATCAGTAAATATACAATCCTATCAGCCTATAAAAGACAAGTAATTACAATGTGTCTCAATACCATCCACAGAAACTTTTACTCGAAGCACTATGGGATCACTACCCAAGAGAACCCTCTCATAAATAGACAATCAAGTACAGTCATCAATGTTCCTAAAGTACATAACAGGAACCCAATATATCTGATCCAAGGAGGGACTCAAGAAATCAGTAAATATGATGGTCCACATAAACCTGTAAGTGTCTCACAAAACTGGAGAGATATTCAGAAGTAAAAAAGTGCATGTTCTAAAAAAGCTGTACTGAGCTTTCTCCAATAATCTCATTCCCATAAAATTCTGTAAGTATGAGATGTCCCGGTGCCAAATGCAGTCCCTCCTTTGATAAGATATCTGCCCTCCTGTTATGTTCCCTATAAACATGACTGAGATCCACCGACATGAAGGAGGATATGAGAATCCTAGTGTTGTGGCACCAGGCCTCTAGATTCACCATATCCAGGGCGGATTCCATATTTGCCCACTTTATAATCACAGAGGAGTCGCCAAAGATATGTAGGGGAGGTAACCCAATATCCTTGGCGACCCATAGTGATGCCCATAGTGCTAAGAGCTCAGCTCTTGTATTGGTACTTTTGCCACATCCGAGCTTGAAGGCAAGAAGGTGAAAATCATTCAGCCAGATAACAAACCCCGCACCCCCCGCCTCTTTTGCGGCCGCTCCATCAAAAAATACCGTAGGATACACAAGTGTAGGATAATTCCCAATATTCCTGATTCTGTGCTTTTGTAACAGAGGGGGCTTGGAGGACAAATAATCATCATATATGTTATAAATCAATCTATTCAAGGAAGGTTCCTGATCTTCAAAACATAACCGGTTCCTTGCCTTCCAGATATGCCAGACTATGAAAAAAGGTAAATACAGTAAATTCCCCTTCTTAGCGGCCCAGCAAGTTAATATTTCCAGAAAGGTATGGCCACACCAGTCCAGGTTCACATTTAAAATACAGCTTAGGCCACCAATTATCTCCTTCAGAAATTTACAACTAACAAAAAGATGTTCAACTGATTCAGCCTCCTCCTTGCAGAGGTAGCATCTATTGGGACCATACCATCCTTTTTTCCTTAAGGTATCCCAAGTGTTAATTTTTTTATTACAAGCGAGCCACACAAAACATTTGATCTTGAGAGGAAGATTAAAGAGCCAAACCTTCATCATAATGTCAGTATCCAATACAGTTTTGTAATTTGTGACAATAAAATCATATGCTTTCCTTGCTGTCACAATACCCCTCTGTTCATCATACATCCAAAGCAAGCTGTCTTCCGAAGTAATAATCCTTATACCCCCATGAGTCAGACCAGCAACATAAGAGGACCACTGTTCAGCCCAGCACCCAACCAAAAGTAGGTCCGAGGCAGAGTACCAATCAGTCCCATCCAACCTATATCCATCCAGATTTTGTGCATGTGCTAGATGGGTAATACCCAGATCAGTGAGATATTCCCTAAGCTCCTCTGATAATAAATACTGTGAGCTTTGCCCAGCAATGGGATCAATACCCACTCTGATTTTTAAACCATTTCCCACCTTCCATCCCAGCTGACAGGTAATCCACCCAATAATTCTGATGAATCCATTCCAAAAGTATGAGGTACCAACAATACTAAAAGACCGACCACGTATCCAATCATCCAGGGGTCTGTTCTTTAAGTATTTGTGTGCAATGATTCTGCTCCAGATTCCAGTACCAGTTAGTAGAAGCCACAAACTCTTAAGTCTTAAAGAGATACCAAACCATTCCAGGTTCTTAAGGTCCCAGCCACCAAATTCAATAGGAAGAGCAAGAGATTCCCAGCTGACCAGATGTGATAGACCACGGTCTCCAGATGTTCCCCAGAGGAAGTTATAAATGAGTTTGCGCAAAGAATTAAGGATGGATTTAGGACAGCGTGCCAATGCAAACCAATAGACCGCCAAACCAGTTAATACAGCTCTGATGAGTACCACTCTACCACCCAGTGATAGGTACCTGTAAGTCCAGTTTTTGATCTTTCTTTCGAATAAATGGATAAGCCAGATCCACTCAGAGGTATGGTATCCCAACGGTTTCAGGTAGAAACCCAAATACTTAAACCCCACCGTAATAGGATCCATTTTAAACGGAAATAGTCCAGCTAGTTCCTCCCTGAAA
>LPNX011003569.1:0-13187 GCA_001517045.1 Pseudotsuga menziesii
GTGTATTTGAATGTATGTTGTATCCATTGGAATATGTCAAATGCTTATACATTATTGATTATATATGCTAGAATAGATCTAACACCATGAAATATAGTATGCTTTTCTTGTTTACTTGTTGTTGAGGACGTGCTATAACAATTCAAGCTGAAGATTGGAAAGCTCAACGGGGATCTACTTCAACTGTCAGGAATAAGGTACGAGGTTCGATCCTTTAGTGTTAGATGTTTTTATTTCTATTGCATATTGGGAAAGATTGATTTATGGAGTCTAGTTGTCTGTTGTGGTACCCCAAGCCATAGGAATTTCTCTCCGTAACAAAATTGGCGACTCCACTGGGGAATTCCTAGTAATTGTCCTTTGGGGGTTGATCTTTTGGCATTCAATGTATTTGAATTGCTCTCTCTCTCTTGTTTCTGTGTCGGGTATGGGGGCATGTATGCCTAGTAGAGCCTGATTGGTGTGAATTTAGTCTTAGTCTATCTATTTGCCTGGAATTTTTGCATATTTTTCTTCTTGTACGCGGATTTGTTACTTACAGTCGCGTATACACGCGGTTTCCCCTGGGATTTCCGCGTATACACACGGGTTCACTGCGCACAGTCGCGTATACCCTGGTTTTTACCTTTTTGTGGAAGATATTGGATTGCTGGGTGAATGCTGTTAGTTGCTGAGTCTCCTTTGGCACTGCCTGAGTCTGTTAATACCTCTGTTTTTTACCAAAAATGTTTTTTTTTAGCCTAAATTTTTTCTTTTAGGAAAGTTCTTGTCATGGCATCTTTGATTTTTTGTTTGAGATTAGTGCATTAGAGTCCTTTTGCCTTAGTTCTTTGCTGGAATGTTGTTTATGTCTGCTTGCAAAGTCTGGGGTTGTTAGATTCATTCTTTTGCTTTTTGTATCTCTTTGTTTTCAAAAAATCCTAAATATTTGCTTATCATCATGCATTGCATTATGCATTTTGCATTGTACTTGCATTAAATCTAGATTTGCTTTGGAGTAATAGTTAGGACTTCATATAGGGAAATTTGCATTCAGCATTTGAAGAATAAATTGTGCATTCACGTAGTACGCATACCCTGTTTTCATGGACACAATGCATTTGCATTGATTGTTAGGTGTGCATTTTACTTCTTGTTGCGTCATAACACCATTAGTTGCATGGCCATATCCTATTTGTGAGTAATAAAGCCAAACTAAAATCAACGCTAAATAAAATGAATTACACTCTTTTCTTTTCTAGGGTGCACCAACAAGCTTAGGTTTTAGGATCTTGGAATAGTTCATTGAAAGTTAATTCTCCAAGATCACTAAACAACAACAACTAGGTGTCTGTCCAGGGAGTGTGTGAAATCCTTTATATAACCAGTATTCTCAGGAAGCTCCTCTCAAAAGGGAGTCAAGCACTAGGCAGTGTGAGAGGTTGTTGATCGAGATAACCCCTGGTTGGTAACTGTGTAGAACCGGCGATATAGCCAGGATTGTATTCATATCTGGGGGGTCTTTTGGGAGTTTCGGGCTTTGCTACCCTGCCCATACGGTCAATCCCGCCTGCGACTGTCCGCCTGAGCGTTGATTATATCGAGGTGACCTTAGTGACCTTACCTAGGATATCGAGGGGGTACGTGTAGAGGTTATTCTGCATGTGTCCTGGCCAGGTTGGGGTCGGACAGCACAGTCGCTTTACGCATTGAAGCTGAGGGCCACAATAATTGGTTTTGAACCTCCGCTTGTGGTGACAAGGGCCTCTCAAGCCTCTCCTAGGCGAGACATACTGGCCACATTTGGGAGCTCACTTATCCAGCCCTTGTTTGCTTGCTTTTGGCTTTAGATTTGATAGTGATTGCTCTGTGCACGCTAGTTGGCCTAGGGTTGACGTAAATAGAGAGTCTTTTCTTTTTTGTTGAGTCATTTTGGAGTCGGGTGCAGTTCCGCGCCGTTCTCGTCGGTTAGCAGGACTTCCGCCTTCCACTTCTCCTCCTCCTTTGGGAGAGAGGCCTAGATTATCCAGGTGGATTATGTCACACATTGATTCACACACCATGGAGGATCATTCAGAGAATATTCCTGAGCCACCTCCTCCCATTCGTATTGACGATGGGGAACTTACCCCTACATATGATCCCTCACCTGACCTAGCTGAGATCGGTCCCGTTATTTCCCAGATAGGATCTTTTCATGAGAGACCTACTCACTCTAGGGCAGATTCCCCATTGACCCGTTACCGGTATGGAATGCCGGATGATGCCGAGACTCACTTTGACCCTCCTAGCACCAGCTATGGTGGTTATGTTACTACTGGTTTTCCTATGCACGATTTGACATTTCATGTTGAATCCAACTTTGATCCTAACACTATACCTGGGGGCATTCCCATGCCTTACCTTGCGGAGAGGTTTGGGAGTACTAGTCACATTGCACCTTCCATCCCAGCGGTGGAAGCTCCATCTCATATACCTACTAGGTCTAGAGTTAGTGATCCCATAGCGATATCAGGTTCTAGAAGAGTGACGATAGGCACTAGCACATATCTTCTTACAGAGATTCCTTCGTCCTCGCTTCCGAGTTCTTCAAATGAAAACCCTCCACCTTACTCTCGTGGTCCTTCGAGTCATCACGTAGCTACGAGTCAGATCCGTACTGCGGTTACTAAACCAGTTGTGTCTCAAGCCTACATACCACTCGTGGTTTCGGGAGGTTATGTTCATGTTTCTAGAGGTCAGGTTCCTACTTCTTCGACATATATCCCTACTTTCGGCATGTATATACCTACTTTCGGAATGTATGTACCTACCTATGGAGTGTCTCATGGGGCATCGTAGCCGATGACCTATGGACCCTACTATGGGGCACAGTATGGACATGTCTCTCCACCTTATGGAGGCGGGTATTCACAACCTGCTTACTCTCCCAACTATGGCTTTGTAGCTCCTACTAGTCAAGGTCCACCTCATTATGTGACTTCCATGCCACCCTATACGGGTCATACAGGAGGAGGTCACTATGGCCAAGGTCATGGTGGTAATCAATCCTATATGAACCAGGGAGTAGTCCCTAGACCTCATCACGCTAAGCTCCCTTTCCTCGTGACACTCAATTTACCTGACTTATCGAGACTTACGAACGATCCTGTGGCTCATGACCCGGCTTGGCCAGCTGTCCCTACCAAGCTTCCTTCGGACATACCTAAGTTCGAACGCAAACCAGGAGAGGATCCGAGTGAACACATTATGACATTCCACCTATGATGTTCTTCCAATTCATTGCATCAGGACTCCGTCCGTTTGAGACTATTTCAATGCACCCTTACAGGGCCTGCGGCGAAATGGTATATAGAGTTACCTAGGGGTGCCTTTACTTTGTTCGACGACCTTGCAATGACTTTCCTTAATCACTTCCAGCTACCGGTACGCTATGATGTTGGTACTGAACTCTTGTCGACATTTCAGCAAGATAAAGCCACCCATATTTCTGATCATATTCAGGAGTGGCGTAGATGGAAGAGATTAATCAAAGCCTTTATACTGCCGAAATTCCTCCTTGAGTGGTTCCTCAAATCTTTATTGCCATATATCGCGAAGGATGTTTCCACATTCGGAGTGCAGAATGAGGAACAAGCCATCTTTAGGGCGCAGGAACTAGACTTGATCTATGCTCAGTCTGGTTTGTTATATGAGATTATACCTAATGCCCCTCGTTCTAGTTTCGATCCCAAGGTCAAACCTGGACCACATGTCGATGGAATTGTGGGTAGTGTGAGTAAGAAACCTGCAGGTTCAGTTGTGAAACAAGTTTCTCGATTGTCAATCAACCAATCTGCCTCGGGACAAGCTATGGCTTCGTCTCAGCCCGCCCAAACGGTGAATGTACTTGCTGTGCAATCATCCGACCAGAAGGGTAACCAGCAACCCGGACGGAATAGAAAAAAGGGTAAAAATAATAATAAGAAGGGTGGGAATAAAAATGAGAATGCCAACAATAATGACAAGAACAATAAAAATGCTGGGGGGGACAAGCAGAATAAGCATAAGGTTAAGTTTCCTTGCAAGATTTGTAAGGACAATCACCTCACTTACCTGTGCCCTAGGATGGATGAAGCTTTGAAGTTCATAACACAGGGCCCAGCTGTGTTAACGAACCCTTTACCGCATAATCAAAATATGAACTTGAAGTCCCATGATCAATCTAGTGATGAAGATCCACCTGAAACTAGTGGTCGTGGGTGCATTAATATGGTCCATGCCGCGAAATTTGTTACGCATACGAAAGATTATTCTTCGTCACAACCCAACCCAGGAAAATAACTTGATCCACCAGGAACCCCTTTGCGTATTGAGAAACCTGCGGATAAACCTGAAGCTGCACCTCGCATTCCTAAGGGGGTACTTAAGCGTTCGGGGCATAATCCAAATGCCCGAGCTGCCCAGAACTATTCAGTTGTCGAGGACTTGGGCCATACTCCTTGTGCGTTGTCTGCATTGGAGGTGCTTCAGAGTTGTCCATCGCAAAGGAAGGATTTGCTTTCCGCTCTTGGTGTGAATGGTGATGATTCTTCCTCAGTGATTAAATTTGAAACCGTAGGACATCAGCCTTGCTTGCCCTACTATGTGTCCCTTTTGGTGCATGTAGAATGTCTTAATATGATCGTCAAGCGTACTGTGATTGAAGAGGGCGCTGCTGCTTCTGTGATGTCTTTGTCTTGTTGGAAGGGTCTTGGTTCTCCTGAGTTGTCAAAGTCTACGACCATGTTAACTGCTTTTGATGGGAGATCGTTTAGGCCGCACGGTATCCTTCCTTCTCTTAAAATCCGTTTGGGAGGGAAGACCTTTGCGATAGAGGTCGAGGTGGTTGATGCACCCCTTGACTACAATATCTTACTAGGAAGGAATTGGATGTATAGTATGCAAGCTGTTGCGTCTTCCGTATTTTGCGTTGTATTCTTTCCTCATAATGGGAAGATTGTAACGATTGATCAGATGGCATTCAAGAATCCGCCTGTTAGTGCATCTTCGGAAGCTTCGGTTCCAAAAGTTTAACATTCCCAGCCGGCAACTGGGAGTGTGGGTTTAGGTATGTATCCGTCCCTCATGGGAACCTTTAGTTGTCCTGTGCCCATCCTCATGATACGAGCTAGGTTCGATGGTGCTTCCATGTCTACGATATCGGTGCCTTTTCGCACAAGTCATATGGGAGATTCTTGGATTCTTCCTTCACTGAGTCATTCGAGTGAGCCCATTGAGATGAGTGTGCAGTTGCCTGCAGCCATGATTGCTTACCAAGCCAATCTCCAATCTGCTACAGAGCCTTGTTCTTCTTCTTCACGGACAGAGGAAGAAGACCCCTATGTGCTGCTTGCATGGGCAGTACAGTCTTCTCATGGCCACGATTGCCTTGATATGGTTTTCCCTTCAGATGAAGCGATCATCGAGGCTATGTCGGGAGTTGAGCCACCATGGGAGGAACTTCATCATAGATCGTATTTCCTTCCAGAGCTTGACCTTTTGGAGCATGAGGATTATAGGGAGATTCTTAGATAGAAAGTTGGTAGACCCATGATTCCATTAAGCTCTCCTGGTCAGATGGATGATGGAAACATGGCAAACATATCGTCAACTATGCCTATCAACATTTCTCGCAACCCTGGTACAATTGAGAATGTGTACATTGGGGCGGATTGTTCCCAAGATGAGATTCGTGAGTATACCGAGCTGTTCAAGGAATTTCATGATGTTTTTGCTTGGTCTTACGATGAGATTCCAGGGATTGACCCTCGGATTGTCGAACACGAAATTAATACTTACCCCAACGCGAAGCCTGTTCGACAGCGTTTACGTGCGGTAAATCATAGGAAAGCACCCGCCATAAAGGCAGAGATAGAGAAGTTATTGAAAGCTGGTTTCATCTATCCCGTTCCCTTGAAGGAATGGGTTTCAAATCCTGTTCCGGTGGATAATAAGTAAGGAGCGATCCGTATATGCACTGATTTCCATGATTTAAATTGTTCCTGTCCTAAGGATAACTTCCCCACACCGTTTATAGATCAGATTTTGGATGAGTGTGCCGGTAGCGAGGTGTTCTCCTTTATGGACGGTTTTTCTGGATATAATCAGATTCAAATTAAACCTGAGGACCAACATAAGACCGCATTTATTTGTCCTTGGGGAACATTTGCATATCGAAAAATGCCTTTAGGCCTTAAAAATGCCGGAGCTACCTTTCAGCGGGAAATGACCTTGATTTTCCACGATCTCAAGTCCATTATCGAAGTATTTTTGGATGACCTCGCTGCTCATTCTCGTATGAGGATGCGTCATTCTTATCACTTGAGATTGGTGTTCGAAAGATGCCGGCACTATGCTGTTAGATTGAACCCTCATAAGTGCATCTTTTGCGTGAAATCAGGTCGGTTGTTAGGATTTATCGTTTCGAAAGAGGGTATAAGAGTCGACCCCTTGAAATTGGAGGCAATACTTTAGTTGTCTCCCCCGCGAAATATTCATCATCTTCAGTGTTTGCAAGGCATGGCAAACTTCCTACGAAGATTTGTTGTCAATTTCGCCAATTTGACTAGAGGTTTCATGCGTCTCCTGAAGAAGGATACTCCCTTTGAATGGGATGAGTGAGCCAAGGAGTCCTTCGATGCACTTAAGCGAGCCCTAGCATCGGACCCGGTGATTATTCCTCCGGATTATAACCGTGATTTCTTATTATATGTGGCCACGTCTTTATAGACGATTGGGATGGTTTTGGTTCAAGAGGATGAGGAGCTCCAGGAGCATGTCATATACTATCTGAGCCGAAACCTTATTGACGCAGAGATTCGGTATTCTCATGTTGAGAATCTTGCCTTAGCTACCGTACATGCGGTGCAGCGTTTGAGACATTATATTCTCCTTCGCTAAACCTTGGTTGTTGCCCATGTCAATCCATTTCAGTTCGTCCTCACACGTAGGATGATTGGGGGAAAATATAATAAATGGATTTTCATCCTGCAAGAGTTTGATCTCGAGGTTGTTTCGGAAAAATCGAAGAAATATTTAATATTTGTAGAGCTCATATCGGATTTTCCGAGCGAGGCTGAGGAGTCAGTATGTGAAGATACGTTCGTTGATGAACACATTTTCTTGATCTCAATGGCTGACCCATGGTACGGTGATATCATAGTATATTTGCAAATGCAGAAGACCCCTACTCACCTCTCGCGAGATGAGCGACGTCGATTACGTCACGTTTCCAAGAACTATCTCATAGTGGACAATACTTTGTACCGCCGTGGAGTAGATTCCATTTTACGACATTGTTTAACTCATGATGAGGCTGAGGTAGTGCTTAATGATTGCCACGGAGGGGCGTGTGGTGGTCATTTATCTGGGCTTTCTACAGCTCAAAATTTTTTGAGAGAAGGATATTTCTGGCCGTCGAACTTCAAGGATTGTATTGAAGCGGTCAAGAGGTGCCACCCTTTCCAGGTGTTTGCACGGAACATGCCCCGTTACACCCTATTATCACCGTCGGTCCCTTCACCAAGTGGGGGCTAGATTTTATGGATTGCAACCCAGCTTCGGCTGGGGGGCACCATCATATCATAGTGGCTGTCGATTACTTCACGAAATGGGCTGAGGCAATGCCTACAGTAAAATCCAACGGTGAGACAGCCGCTCACTTCGTATTCAACCAAATCATTTCTAGGTTCGGGATTTCGAGAGAGCTTGTCACTGACCATGGCTCGCACTTTCAGAATCGTATGATGGAAGAGTTGGCCTGCAAGTTAGGATATAAGCAAGAGCACTCCTCTTCTTACTATCCTCAAGCGAATGGATAGGTTGAAGCTATGAATAAATCACTTAAGTCCATTCTCCAATGAACCATCGCACAAAGCAAGACAAATTGGCATATTATGTTGTACCCTGCTTTGTGGGCATACCGAACTGTGGTAAAGACCGCCACTGGTTTTTATCCATATCAGCTTGTTCATGGAGTGGAGTCAATATTGCCGATTGAATGCGAGATTCCTTCGTTGAAGTTAGCCGTAGAACTCTTACCAGACACTTCACCTTTGGAGGAGCGTTTGGTTCACCTTGAGCAACTTGATGAGCAGCATAGAGATGCCTTGGTGACTCTAGAGATTAATAAGCGTCGCGTGAAGGCTCAATACGATAAGTCTGTCCGTCCGAGAGTGTTTAGTGAGGGAGACTTGGTCCTTTTGTGGGATCAGTCGAAAGAACCCTTGGGGGCAGGGAAGTTCAATCCTATGTGGCGTGGTCCTTATGTGGTCAAGCATGTATTAGAGAAGGGTGCCTACGAGTTAGTGGATTACGAAGGGACAGTCTTGGCGGAGCCTAGAAATGGGCTCTATCTTAAAAAATACTATGCATGATATTTAGCCAAGGCTGTTTGTTGTATATTATTGTACAGCTTTTTTGCATAGTTAGGGCTTATTTATCGTGATCGGGTTTGTGATTAGTTTCCATTTCTTGTGGCAGATGTCAATGGAATCTTCCACCTACATAGGATTCGCGGATGGTGCAAGCCGTCACACTCAACACTCAGCCTCAGCTGCTTGGGTGATTTTTACTCCTATGGGTCATGTACTGTCTTCAGGAGGTGTATGTCTACGGCCATCTTCCAACAATGTTGCTGAATATAGTGCCATTATCGAGCTTCTACGGGATGCCATTTCGCATGGTGTTCTCTCTCTTGAGGTACGTCTTGATTCAGAGTTAGTAGTGTCATAGCTAAATGGTGTGTACCATGTTAGAGATCCGACGTTATTGAGGAGGTTCTTACGTGTGAGATTGCTAGAACGGCAGTTTGAGAACATAACATATATACACATTCCAAGAAATTTTAATCAAATTCCTGACTCATATGCTAACTATGTGTTAGATTGGCATTTGTTTCATTCATTATAAATTAATCATAAACACACTTTTTACACATGTAAATAAATAAACAGATCACCATAAAACTTTTTTATATACATAAAAAATGTGGTTATACATAGTGTCATAATACAAAATTGGGGCTTTGAAAGCCACCATCATATACACGGTAGTACAAAATAGATACACTCCCAGGTATCTAGTCCTGTGGAGGTGGATGAGGGTTGTGATCATGATATGTCACCACGGCTCTAGCTAGCCGCCGGAATAAACGCACCCATGCGCGTGGTACACCAACCACCTGTCTCTGCATAGCCTCAGGAAAGTCCTCGACTTGTGCCATGGGAATCCTATGAATCAGTCGTACAAAGTTGGTATGGATGCTTTGGAGCGTTCGCTCCGCATCCACACCGGTGATATCATCTCCCCTTCCCCTCCGTCTATGATGTGGGAAGCCCTCTGGTCACCGTGGTCCCACATCTGTACATGAATGGTAGATGTCACTATGTATTGTCACCTAAAAACATGTATTTTTGATTCCATATAATCAAGAAAACACAAAAAAAAAAAAAATCCAAAAATTTTAAAAAGAGTAAGGGTCGAGATTTGTTACCTATGTCTCCATATGCTGATCCTGGTGGTAATGGCATGTCCGGGTCTCCCCGGAAGTCTATCCCTGCATAAGGGTAATCCTCTATGGCAATAATCTGCCGTCGCCACCATGGAAAAAAGTCTGCTGGATAAGGGTTGGCCACCCTACCACCCCCCAGTTTGCGCATCGCGTCTGCCCAACGTCGTTGGGCCGGATCTCGAACCCCGTGGAGAGGAAAATCCACTTTAGGGCTCAATCCTGGAACACGCTCGAAGAAAAATGTGCTCAAGATACTGCTGAACCCGAAGTTCCTTATCCTACCTGCCTTGCACTCACTGAGCTGATGTTTCATGTTGCTCAGTAGGGAAGTTCTCCAGTCATAGATGGTTGGTGTCATGCACTCCACCGCATAGAACATCAGTGGCCGAGAGGCCTGATGGAGTGATGCTAAGCCTGCTATCCTGCCCAGCGTCAGTAGTATGGACTTTAGGCCCAGTACCTGTATAGCGTTGGTGGGAACTTGGCTCCCCACCTTCTCCGTCTCTCGGTAGCAGTACACAGCTATGTAGTCATCGATAGTCAGCCCATGACCTGGCCCTCCACGGGCACGAAGGTTCACCATCTCACCCCACCGTGATAGACCTGTGATAAAATAGATATCCGCCACATCAATGGTGAGGGACATACCGTCTAGCCGGAAGGACTCTGAGTCCGGATCCCAATAGTCTACAAGCATCTGTAGTAGTCCTGGTTTGGACCTCAAGCCTCCTAGGCACCAAAACTTGTAGAGTCTGCATCTTCTTAGAGCTTCTTGAGCCATTCTGTCAGCCCTTACTGCTTCCTCTACATCACCATGCTCGCGTTCTCGCCACTCTAGCACCATCCTGCATGAGAAGTTGACCAAATGTCCATTAGATCCTTAGAAATCCTTATGTGCGGCGTCATACGCGGCTGTTTTCAAAACAGCCACGTATGTACGCGGTTTCTAGTCCCTTTTCCGCATATAGCCAGCCCTATACGTGGAAAAAACCTTGATACCCGCATGGGCCATGGCGCTCATGTAAGTTTGGCCTTTAAAAATTCATTTGACCATGAAAAATTATAAAATTTGTATTGAAATGCAAGCTGAGAACATGAGTAAGTACCTAGAAGAATCGGTTGTGAATTCCGCCGGCTAGATCTCCTGGAATTTGCAGTTGAATATCAAGGCTCCAATGGGTAAAAGTTTCAAATAATTTATATTTTTTACTATTTATAGAAAATTTTTCAAATATTTGAAAATTTTTACCCCCTTTCCTATAGTTTTGACCGTTTCTAACCTTTTTGGACCGTTTCTGACCTAATCTATGATGTAGAAGACCGTTTTCAGCACTGTTTCAGCCTTTGGATTGACCCGTTCGTACTGATCTCAGGTATAACGTCTATACTGGCATATAGGTTAGGTTCACCACCATTTGCATTTTGCATGACCTTATGACCATGTCACTATATCCTTAGGTATGAACCCACTCTATTATGTTACATAACCTTCTTGCTGCTATAGAAGTGGCATGATATGAGTGGTAGAGACTTACCTTACATGGGTACCCTAGTTAGCGCCTTATTTGCATTTGGTTCCCATGCCGATGTTTCCCCCTTTAGGGTGTGGGAGTCCGTTGTATAGTATTGCCATGACATTTAGCAAGAGCCTCATACTCCTCTTGATCTTATGCTGGCCTGTTTCCCCTCGGACTCCCCTTATATCAAGTTGTGAATGCATTATCATAAGCTTTGCCTGTCTTATTGAGCTTTATGCCGGCTTCCCTGACATTGCGCTTCAGCCATATAGCCCGAGCTTGTCTCATGTCTAGCCATGCAGAGCCTTTATTTATATCCTTTGCAGCTTGATTCCCTTTTTACCAGGAGGGGATTTCCCCCCGAGTGTCGATATCCTACACATGTATCCTTGCATTGAGCATAGGTATGTTCCACTGCTTGGAACTAGTTTGTTTGCCTTACATGACACTCGTCTCCTCCTAGTTTGTAACTATAAAGCTAGTTTATTGTTTTTTCAAGCTTTTCAAATAACTGAAAAAGACCAAAAAAATCAAAAAACCAAAAATCCAGACAAGAAAAAATATTATCTTTGGCAGCTGTTGAGTCATGTCGCCTTCGAACAGAGCACTGTATATCACATCCATTGGTTGGGTTATAGTTTGACTTTAGGAGCTGTACTCATTATCTGAGTTTTATCTCCACCGACTGGTTAAGCTTCCAGTCCCTATGGAGCCTCTATTGATGCCTCCTGCATCATAGAGATGTCCCAGTTTGTATATCGAGTCTATGTTTCCTTCATTCAGTCACCATACGCTGTTATGCTCTTGTTCGAAGGATGTTGAAACCTGAGTCGGCCATTCCTCAGTTATCTTGACTTTGCATGTCGGCCATTCCCGATACAGTTACTAGTTCGTGCACCTTATGATCGAGTCCTTCCATATTATATAGCCTTGCTGAGTACCTCGTGTTGGATGATGGGGGATGCCCTAATGCCCTCCTTCCAGCGGATTTCATCCCATCGACTTCAGATCATTTATTCTGGGATTGGAGTCTAGAGTCATTTTGAGTGCCTTGAGACTTGCAGTCATCAGTGGCAGGTTCTCTCGCCATCGACAGTTTTGAGAATACATCAATGTCCCCTGATCGATGGATTCTCTCAAGTGTTCGACCTCAACAAATTTATTCACACTTGTTAGTTTGCACTCTAGTACCTTAATTCCCATTTTCATTATTGGTGGGTGATCTCGCGTCTGTTAACGGTATACATCAATGACCGGTAATCAGACAATGGACTACTATGTTCGACCTCGACACCTCTATTCGCATAGTAGGACTTGTACTCGTAGCGGTTTGTGTAGAAGACCTTCCAGATTGGTGGCATCCACTATATGCTACCTCCTTGATCGTGCCAGTGTTCATGAGATTTCAGCTCTCGTAACTTGTTCCAGTATATGTCAGACATTTCCAGCCATTATGGAGATCTTGATCTGTTATATATCTTTAGCCTTTGTGGAGATCATTGTACTTTGTATATCTTCACCATGGAGATTCTGATCTATGTATATTGTACGTGGCGATGACCACATATGTTCTATCATGTTTCATGCCTATTCATGGCCATTGTACTCTTATGTATCCGAGACTGTTATATGTACTTGCAGTTATATGCAGAGTTGTATTATGGTATTATGCTGATTGGGTGGCTGGTCTTCCATTTGGGTACCTTCATCACTTCACTTCTGGGATGGACTTATAATGTATTTCGGCCATCGTATATCCCCTCTGATCTCATACATTAGGGGGCATCTGTTATAGCGGATTTCACCACACTAGGTGAATCACACATTGTATGGCCTTCCCCTGTCCCGCTGCAGACTCATTAGCCCCTATGGACCAATTGTTGTCTTTTGATGTATCATCGACCATCCCTAAAAACATTAGAAAAATGATATACGCGGCATTTTCCCCTATAACAGCGTACATACGCGGATATTCCCTCTATAGTCGTGTACATCGGGATGTGTACATAATCCAAAATCCTTTGGAGCGTTCCTTGACTTGGATCCGTCTCATATGACTCCTGGCCTTCCATATGCCTTGAGATCGCATGGATTCAACCTTTCAGTATCACTTTGAAAAGCTATATAAGGAACCATTGAGACATTGAAAGCATAAGAGA
>LPNX011003630.1:5788-16623 GCA_001517045.1 Pseudotsuga menziesii
GCAAAGGCCAAGAACTTGCCCGAAACTTCCAGTTCCCAATATTGGGTCAGGTATTTGAACCATCTGAAACATTCTCTGTAAAGTTAGATGGGAACAAATTGATAGTTGTCTAAGCTATTAGTGGATCATACAGAAACTTAGTTTAATGCATGTTCTAAACTACATAGACTCATTGCATTTCAATCTCTGATGCAGCCACCTCAGTCATTTCTAGCAACAATGGAAGAATATATTCGAGATCCCCCTCGTGTCGTTCCTGTAGCAAGAGAGGTGCTGGTAAGCAATAATGTTCTATTAGATTCCACACTAATATCTCAATTTTCAATTATTTTTGTTAGTTATTGAATTCATTTTATATTATTTCAAATTCGACATTACACATGAGAGTTGCATTGTGAATTGAATCTGGTAGATGTGCAACTTGCTTTAAACATTGGCCTGTTGTGATGCTATGTTTTGTCACTTTGTGGTTTCTTGCTGGTTTAAACTATTTTCAATTCTGTTTATTTGATTTATATTGTCTCAACATGTATAATATATCAAAATTTAGATGTTTTCCAAATTTTGGATAGATCACTCTTATCTCATTGGCTGTAAGTTCTGTTTCCCTCTTCATGCCCACCAACTTTGTATGTTTTACATATTGTAGTTTCTTGGTCTTTCTTGTTCCAGTGGTTCTGGCCAGATGGTTTTCTAACAAGAGTAATGTGCAAGGTTATGAGTGTCTCTGAAGAAAATAAACATTAGCATATATCTGGATTCTGCATTTAATTTGAATATGCATTTATTTGTATTGGAAAAATAATTAAAGTGATCAATTTAATAATTTTTGTATGATCAGATTAAACCACAAGTTTTGGAAATTATAAGAATAAGGTGACTGCAAGGCTTGCCCTCTAGTACTTAGCAATTTAGATGGATTTTTCTTTCTGTATATCTCAGTAATTCTACTTAGGTTTATGGAGGTAGGGAATTTGATTTAATTTTAAATTATATATTAATGTTCTCTAGTGGCCATAATTTTCCAAAGAGACTATAAAAAGTACAAAGACAAGTGAATATTGAGAGTGCTAAAGCATCTCTCAGAGAACTGTAGAAGAAATAAAAGAATACATATAGTGCCAAAAGAGATGCAATCAAATCACAGGAAGCCTAAAAAGAACAAAATGGATGAGGAGGGTTCGAAGGGCATCAAGGATAGAAGCTCTAAACCAATAATGTTTTCAACTGTCATCATTTTTGACATCCAAGGCCAAGAAGAAGTGGGTGATGAGATTCTTGAATCTTGACATTCACCAGTTATGTGTGTTGTATTCTGCGTTGCCTGCCTAACCTAGTGTTGGAGATTCTGATTTACTCATGCTGCCTCTTGTAATTGGAGCCATTTAGAAGCAGAAGTAGTATAAGATAAGATAATTTTGTTAATGTCCAACGAATGACTACAAAAGTAGGTCAATGGGACTAAAAGAGTACAACCAATGTGAGTACAAGAGGAAATCATATTAGAATCAATTGGCTGACAAGATCTGTCTCTCATATTATTTGTGCTACATATTTGGT
Organism: Pseudotsuga menziesii; assembly: GCA_001517045.1. Lineage (NCBI taxonomy): Eukaryota > Viridiplantae > Streptophyta > Pinopsida > Pinales > Pinaceae > Pseudotsuga > Pseudotsuga menziesii. The sequence continues at coordinate 7,349 of LPNX011003630.1, forward strand.
CTTTGTACTATGTGAAAATTCTCAAGGAGATGTGGGAGTCTCTACACTTGTAGTGATTAGGATCATAGATTTCATGATAGATACGACATTTGAATATGAAACTGAATTTTTACTTATGTTCCTGGATACATTCTATAAGTTGGATGCTTCCTTAGAAGTTTATTATCGGTTTCCATGTGTAGCTGATGGGAATAAAGTTATAAGCCTAAAGCTAGGCTGAAGGGACTCTCAGGATTTAAGGTGATTGCAATATGTTATATCCTAGAGTACAAACAAGGCCTTCCTTGAAGTGGATGTAGATGCGGAATTAATGATAAGAGTTTTGGAGTTAGGGTTTCTCTTGGCTCAGTCCATGTGGCTTTTGAGTATGCTTTTTATATCTCAAGGAGATATCTGAGTCTCTACACTTGCAGTGATTAGGATCATATATTTCATGATAGATACGGCATTTGAAGATGAAACTGAGTTTTGACTTGGGTTTCTGGATACATTCTATAAGCTGGATGCTTCCTTAGAAGTTTATTATATGTTTCCATGTGTAGCTGATGGTAATTAAGTTATAAGCCTGAAGCTAGGCTAAAGGGACTCTCAGGATTTAAGGTAATTGAAATTTGTTATATCCTAGAGTACAAACAAGGCCTTCCTTGAAGTGGATGTAGCTGTGGAAGTAATGATAAGAGTTTTGGAGTATGCTCAGTCCATGTGGCCTTTGAGTATTCTTTTTATATCTCTATTTTGGTACTTCCTTTAAGATTTCTATTAGTGAGCTGGGGGTGTTGATGAAGAACTGAGGGGAGAGGCTTCTCAAATCTATCTATTAATGATACCTTGGCAGAAAGCTGTATAAGAATTGGAGGGCCAGGTATGGATGTCTATTACAACTTGAGTTGAAGTTTGCCAAGCATCGAACCCCATGGAGTATAGATGGCATGGGAAGTCATGGAAATGGGGAGGGGGAAGACACTGTACTCAACCAAAATGATAGAGTGCAACCATGCAATATTGTTTTCTTTTCTTGAATATTTTTTGAGAGCATGGTAATGACTCAGTGAGTACCCTCTCAATGTGGTTGTGTCCTGTTTGCTAGAGGTATGGCCCTCAAATTATTCAATTGTAAAAGAGAGTTGTCACAAGTGTGAAAAACACAAATCTTACCTTTAGTATCTTGAAATTGAAGTTGGAAACATTGTCTTACCAAGGTTGTTAATACTGGTTATCCTTGAGACAACATTGATTCTATTGTTAGGATCAAGCTGAAAGATGGGCTGAAAGACAATGATGTCCACACATTTTTTTTTTAATGGAACCCCGTAAAAAAGGCAACCACCTACAGTTCCCTATGGGGTTTGAAATCCAATTTTTTAGTTCATTAATATAAATTCCAAAGAGTGTGGGTGAGATTGGTCACCCTTGCTTGCATCCTATGGTGGTGTTTTTGTAGTTTGTGTTGCTCATCTTGGTACCAACCCTACAGATAATCTTGTTGTAGAGAATCATGACCAAAGAGATCACAAGTATGGGGATCTGTTTTTATGCCAAACTACATAGCAGATTTGTGTAATAACTTTACGCAAACTGACCCTTGTTACAATTGGAAAGCCTCTCCATTTGGAATGGTTATTTCTATTCTCATGGGGTGTCCCAAAAAGGTGAATGCTTTCATCTAATCAACAAATTTTCACAAAGTACAAGATGATCATCGGCATACAAAAGATCCACTCTTGTGCTTCCCTTAAATAGTTCAAGACCTAAAATGAATTTGATTAAACTTGGTTGGTATAAGATTCTGTAGACAGTTGTAACAACAAAATAACAGAAAAAGGGTGAGGTGAATGTCCATCCTAACTAACCATAACACTGCAACGCAATTTAATCAGTGACAACCAATGGATTCAAGGAGCTAAAATAAAGCATAATTGGACCAAATCACATTTTAACCACAAAATTAATTATTTCATAGCGAATCATAGGTGAAATGCTACCATGGATCTCCTTTCTTACAATGGACATAGTGGTTTGAGATCTGGAGGATAAAAAGAACTTAGTGGTCTGCTGCTACAACACTGCCCACAGAAGATTATTGTCCAACCCATAAACTATTTCTCAAATATGTATATAACTTTCTGTTAGTTTTCTAACCCCAGGTCTGATCTATAATCTCAATAATGTACCCTCAACAATTAAATACATTTACCATTAACTGCTGAATATGATAATTGCAAATACACTGGAATATAACTTATATGCAGTGGAAACATAAACAGTAAACAACCACGTTCAACTAGTCATTTTAACGCAAGATGTTTGGGCAATGCCCCTGGAAAAACCCCAAAGGGAAACCTGTCCACCAGAGAGATTTTATTATGCTCAGCCCACCGAAAAGAAATATGGAAACAACAAATATAAATCTTTACCATCCTAGAAAAATGTGCCAGAATGAGATGTACAACCTCCACAAATAGTACAGCCTCCACGAAAATAAATTCTAGCCTCAAAATTCATGCCCAATAGTACCAAACAGTGCACAAGCAGTATGGCCCAACAATAATGAGAAACTCATTCAGTATGGCCCTTGCTCCTCTCACACATGTGGCTATATAGAACAGACCATATGCTGTTGTACAGACAATGATTTCTTTGCCTTGATTTTCATGCCCAGCTATTGCTTCTGTGATTTCTATCCTTGCTCTTTCTTGGGATTAGTGCCTCTTCCAAACCTTGCAATTTCTGCCTCGTCCCTTCTAGCTGTAGTCTTTTCCTCACTCTTCTTTTCTTCAGCTCTCACCTCTCTCATTCACTTGTGTGTGTCTAAACTCTCCTACTTCTCTTTTTATTAATTGTGAGAATGACTCTCTCTTCACTTTCCCAAGTTACTTTGTCTCTTCACCTCCCAAGTGACTCTTCACTTTCCATGGGTGAGATAAATTACACTTTTGTGAAATGAAATCATTTTCACTGACACTTTAACAAAATACTCACATTCACTTTATAACATTAAAGTAAATGTCTAGGAGAGTCACCTAGGTCCTTTCTACATGCCTAAACACCAAGCAATGTAGAAGACCTTCCTCGCTACAAATTTCAACACTTTCATCGCCTCCAACCAAGTCATCCTTACTGCTGGAAAAAGGAAATAAAACACCCTAAAGCTCAGAAGCTCTGCATGAAAATCACTTTGGATTAAATTGTTGTGTAGAGAAGTTTTTCTGCTGTTTTAGAATGCTTTTAAGTTTTCTTGCTGTTCATTCGCTATATAAAGCATTGAATTCTATTCCCATCTAATCCTCCCTGATCTCTTAGTTGTTGTTTGACTAAACTTGAGTGACCTGCACTAGCACTAGCCTTTAGTTGGAGACTTAGGCTTATGTGCATCAACCTCCCATCCATCATTCTTCTACTGAGGTGGCTTATTGTGTTTTGACATAGCCAGGACAATGTAGGGAACCTATCATTCAGAGGCCTATTTGGAGGGCTTTGAGGCCAACTTTGACTGTGCTCTTGGCACTCCCTTATGGACCTGGCGGCTATGTGTTTAGGTTGACCATGTTAAAGTTTTAGGGTTAGTAAAGTTTTTAACATAAGAAATAAACTTTAATGCATGAACATAAATATAAAATAAGTTCCAGAATAATACTGCTAAAATCAGTTTAAATTTTAAACTGCAATAAAAATTAAACATAACTTTCTTTTCTTTCAACTTTAACACTCCATTGATTCACCAAATTTCATGTACAATAACAAAATAATAAATAATGTACAGGAGATAACATCACTAAATAATCATAACCATAATTTTGAATCAGCCTTATACTCAGATACTTTTAGGTTTGATCTTGTTGCCGAAGGGTCAAGTCAGTTGGGTAAACAATTGACGTACCTTGAGAGAGAGGGTTAAAGCAAAAGTAAACAGACCTTAGATTCTTCAATCAAATTAGCAGCATATTCATACTCAGTACAGTCATATTTATGTATCTAGTTATACATTTAGAATCTAAAATTTCACTTATTCTCATCTTAATTTGTGTTGTAAGAGGTTGTGTGCTTGTAATCATCCAACAAGTCAATGGCGCTGGAGAATAAGCTATACTTATGTATAATGATATTCACCATGGTTAAATGCAATAATTCTTGAGGTGGTTGTTCTAGGCATATACAGTGAAGGATCTAACTCGTGTATCCTTTAAACCCATATGTGCTTCTTGGCAAATTTAAGAAATATTCCCTAAGTTTATCTTTAGTTTGTAGCACTATTTAGTTTGTAGGCATCTTCTTTTAGTAACCATTTATGAGTTCTTCTCTTACCATCCCATTGCTAAACAAAATTACCTCATCAATGAATAACAAAATTTATGTAGCGACACACACATCCTCAATTGGATTCTACAACTATTTCTTAAACACATCCCTTATTCTGTGTCCATATCAATTTTAGGTTATTAGGTATGCATCAATGCATTATGTTGTTTTCTAAGACTCTTTGCGGACCACTTTAATAGATTGTGTAATTGTTTATGATATTTTGTTTCCTGGGGACGATATATTTTTGTGCTTATTAGTGTGTTTGAAAAATTAAATTGGATTTTAAGCTTGAATGTCTTTGGATCTTATTGTCTTTTATTAGAATTACAAATGATCAAATCTATGTGTTAATATTGCTCCTCTTCCCAATTCTTAAAGGGTGCTAGCTCAATGGAAGAGCGCCTATTTTACAAGCAGGAGATTGGTGGTTCGATTCCTCCATTCCCTAATGATATTGGAATGTATTTATAAAGGTAAAAAATGTAGTAGTGCAAGATGGATGCAATATTAGATGTAGCACTAAATGCAAAACAAGATGTAAAAGTGGATGTCACACCAAACACAAAAGTGGATGCAAAAGTCGACCTTATGTCAGATGCAAATATGGACACAAAAATGCATGTCACACAACGCAAAATTGGATGCAAAAAGAGACTCAACACTAGACACAATTAATGACTCAAAACTAGATGCAATACTAGGTCCAAAACTAAACGCAACAGTAGATGCAAAAGTGGACTCCTAACTAGATGTAAAATTGGACATTAAATTGAGCACAAAATATGGTGTATTGATGGACATAAAAATAGGTGTAACACCAGGTGAAAAAATGGAAGGAACACTTGGCGCAAACAAAAACTTAAAATGAGACACAATATTGGATGCAAGATGGGACAAAACATTGGATGTAAAACTAGACGTAATATTGAATGCAATATCGGATGCAACATTGGACACAAAACTAGATGCAATATTAGATACAAACATGGCTGCAAAACTAGGCGCAACACTGGGTGTAACATTGGGCTCAAACATAGATGCAAAAAAAGACATCAACCGGAATGCAACACTAGGTGCAAACCTAGATGCAAAATACGATGTAAAACGAGATGAAACATCAGACACAAACATGGATACAAAAAAAGACGTAAAAAAAGATACAAAATTAGATGCAAATGCGGGTGCAACATTATAAGTAAAATTGGATGCAAAACTAGACATGACATTGGGCCGAAAATTCGATGCAATCCTAGATGCAACGTTAGATGAAGAATTGGACACATAATTTTATTCAAAACATGGTGCAAAATTGGGTGCAAGACTCGATGGAAAACTAGGAGCAAAATTGGATGCAAAACTGAGCGAGAAACTGGGTGCAAACAAGGATGTAACAAAGGACGCAAAAAAAGACGCAATAGAAGTTGCAAAATTGGGTGGAAATAAAGGCGTAACAAAAGATGCAAAAAATTGGGCGCAAAAATGGACACAAAAATGGATGTTAAAAAGGACGGAGAAAAAGATGCAATAGACGGCGTTTTACAAAAATGTACAATAGCACCAGGTTTAGCGCCAGATTGTTCACCACAACTGGGAAAAAATTACACTAAAATCTGGCGCTAAATTCAACGCTAAATCCAGTTTTTGTTGTAGTGAATGTATTTTTGGATCTTTCCATGAAAATCTGGAATAAAATCACATACTCGCACCTGGTACATGAATATTAATATGTCAATAAACCACATAAAAAATGTGTACATGAATATTAATTTGTCAATATTGAACAATTTACGTGTGAAGTCACCAATTTAATCTTCCTGCTTTCTTTCCCATCATTTAGCTGATATGTCTCATACTAATAGTTCTGCTTCTCGACAATTGCATTCCCGAATGCTTGATCTTCACTTTCGTGGATGCAATCAGACCATAATGATAGCCCACCACAACTGTTGCAAGAACCTTCTACACATTGTTTTAAGTAATGTGTTTGCCCATCTTGCCTCGGACACATTATGCTATGGATGAAATCTCTAGATGACATTAGCGGTACTGTACTTGAGCATTCTTGCACATGGTTAGGATGCAAAAAACGATGTATATGTGCAAATGTATGGTAATATAGGTCAAACTCTATGTGGTATCTACAACAACAAGTGCTCTGGATGGTATTGATTCTAACATACCAAGGCTTGCATTTTTCAAAAGATCTTTGCTCGAGCCTTAGATCTACGTGGGCGACTTTAAACATCTCGAACAGTTGAGTTTGTGTCATGTCAAGATAATGTTTAACATGAGGTTCAGTGTTTCTAGAACCCCTACAGTGTTTTAACACATCCTTCGTGTTATAAGAAGGCCTAGTGTTATCATGCCAAAACGTTTGCACTAGGCCCTTCACTGCTTCAACTAACTTCATGTCTTTGCAGGGCAACCTACCGCTAAATCCCCATAATGTTTCCATTTTTCCCTCTACATCAAGGTTGTCTCTTCTTACTGAATATTTTTTAAGTGTCTTTGGTTGTAAAGGCACAATTTGTGATGTGTATTTAAGTAAACAATGTTTTCTTGTGGATCTACATACAATTGATTCAGCCAATACACGATGAGCCACATTACAGTCTTGTGAACGAGTTTTTTTACCAATCGATGTGAATGCAGCAGTAAGAGATTCAACGATGTGATTACTTGATTCGATATTCTTCATTGTTTTTATGCCTAAATTTATTCTAACAGTTTCCATATTTCTAGATTTAAGCAAAGCTAAAAACAATTGGCATTTACCGGCTTCAGATTTGTTATCAAAATATTGTCTCATTATTTGAGAAGAAGGACGAGGGATAGTGCGTTTAGCCACCTTACCTTCCATGAAATTCAATCTGCTCTCGTCCACTTGTATTCGTTTAGGAGTTCTCTTTCATTTTGATGCAAAATTTTTTACCGTTTGAAATGCTGGAGTGACATTTACATCCACTACAGGCTCACAACTTCGATTAGGAGATTGAACCACCGAACATGGTTGTTGTTGAGTCATATTTGCATCGAGAGTAACAAAATTATTGAACTCTTCACAAGATTGTCCGTTTACTAATGGATCAATAATATCAACTTCCATATAACCAGCTTCCTTGAATGTTGCATTATCTTCCTCAGCCTCTACGTCAGGTATCTGTTGAGGGGGAATGGGAACTATTTTCTCATGTAATGAATGCCGATGATTTCTTGAATCTTCCCTCTTTTTTTGTTTTTTATTTTCTGCTTCTTCTAGTGTAAGCACCTTCCTTGCTGACTTTCGTCCTCTATTACATACATTCCCCATTGAAATCCACCCAAACCTATACAAAACTATGGAATTATGTAAGTAATGATAAAAAATTGCATATTGAACAGTTCTCTGTGTGCGGGTTTAGACGAATTATGTCTTTTGATACAGTAAACCTGACGCCACCCAACATTTTCTATAAAACACATATCGCATATGCAATATAATGCACCTTCGATATATCGCATATGTGATATAATGCACCTCCGATATATCGCATATGCGATATTGATTTCCATCTTTTTAATGAACGGGCAGGTTTTTACATGTTCTCCAAAACGCATATGCGATTTAGTGCATATGAGATATATCACATATGCGATTTAGTGCTCAATGAATATATGCAATTTACATTTATCTATGCTTATGAAGATGATGATGAGGAGGATGATGACTATGATGATGATGATGAGGATGAGGGTGATGATGATGATGATGATGATGAGGATGAGGATTATGATGATGATGATGATGATGATGAGGATGGTGATGATGATGATGATGAGGATGAGGGTGTCGATGAAGATGATGATGATGGTGAGGATGAGGGTGATGAACAATGATGAGGATGATGATGATGATGATGATACATTAGAGGAAATTTCAACTCAAAATGGGCCTTTTAACTTTTATTCAAATTCCATGTCATCATGTGTTAGCCAATGAAAATGCTTTAAATTTGAAATACCGTNGGGTAAAAACACAGGGAGATATGTCAAAAATACAAACAAAAAAATAGTTTTTTTCTTTTCTTCCTCAAAAATTAATAAATATTATTTTATTAATTCATTTTAGGAGGCCCATTTTGAGTTGAAATTTCCTCTAATGATGAGGATGAGGGTGATGATAATGATGATGATGACCATGATGATGTTGATGAGGATGAGGGTGATGATGATGAGGAGGAGGATGAGGGTGATGATGATGATGAGGATGAGGGTGACGATGAAGATGATGATGAACAATTATGGTGATGACGAGGAGCATGATGACTATGATGATGATGATGAGGACGAGGGTCATGATGATGATGATGATGATGAGGATTAGGATGATGATGGTTATGATGATGATGATGATGACCATGATGATGAGGATGAGGGTGATGAGGAGGAGGAGGAGGATGAGGGTGATGATGATGAGGATGAGGATGAGGATGATGACGGTGATGATAATGATGATGATGATGATGACCATGATGAAGCTGACGAGGATGATGATGATGATGATGATGAGGATGAGGATGAGGATGAGGATGATGATGATGATGATGATGAGGAGGAGGAGGATGAGGATGAGGATGATGATGAGGATGAGGATGAGGGTGATTATGGTGATGATGATGATAATAATGATGATGACCTTGATGATGATGATGAGGATGAGGGTGATGATGATGAGGAGGAGGATGAGGGTGATGATGATGATGAGGTTGACGATGATGATGGTGAGGATGAGGATGAGGATGATGATGGTGATGATGGTGATGATGATGATGATGATGACCATGATGAAGTTGAGGAGGATGAGGGTGATGATGATGATGAGTTTGACGATGATGATGATGATGATGAGGATGAGGATGAGGATGATGACGGTGATGATGATGATGATGATGATGATGATGATGACCATGATGAAGCTGATGAGGATGAGGGTGATG